>CM076903.1:22418286-22471934 GCA_039519145.1 Kokia cookei | reverse complement strand
AAGTTAAAAAATAACTCGTAAAAGTTTGACAAGTTTTAAAGTTCGTCCAATAACAAAGAGAGAAACATTTTTGACGTAAATAAGTTTTTATGTCAAAGACCAAAACTTGTTTGCAAAATGATAAACTATTTAGACCAAATGATGCGATTTCCCAACCCTGGAATGTTTGAGAAATTGTTCGAAAGAATAGATCGTCTTGAATACTTTAAGGATTCGATGTTATAAAAGAACTAGTGAAAGTTTGACATGTTCGGAAGTTCGTCCAAGAACAAAGAGAGAAACATTTCTCATGTAAATAAGTTTTTAATTCAAAGACCAAAACTTGTTTGCAAAATGACAAACTATTTAGACCAAATGATTCGATTTCCCGAGCATGGAATGTTCGAAAAAATGCTCGAAGGAATGGATCGTCTTGAATACTTTATGGATCCGAAGTTAACAAAGACCTAGTAAAAGTTTGACAAGTTCGGAAGTTCGCCCAAGAACCAAGAGAGAAGTAATTCTCACGTAAATAAGTTTTTAATTCAAAGAACAAAACTTGTTTACAAAATGACAAACTATTTAGACCAAATGATGCGATTTCCCGAGAATGGAGTGTTCGGAAAATAGCTCTATGGAATTGATCTTGTTGAATACTTTAGGGAAGCAAAGTTAAAAAATAACTCGTAAAAGTTTGACAAGTTTTAAAGTTCGTCCAATAACAAAGAGAGAAACATTTTTGACGTAAATAAGTTTTTATGTCAAAGACCAAAACTTGTTTGCAAAATTATAAACTATTTAGACCAAATGTTGCGATTTCCCAACCCTGGAATGTTTGAGAAATTGTTCGAAAGAATAGATAGTCTTGAATACTTTAAGGATTCGATGTTATAAAAGAACTAGTGAAAGTTTGACAGGTTCGGAAGTTCGTCCAAGAACAAAGAGATAAACATTTCTCATGTAAATAAGTTTTTAATTCAAAGAACAAAACTTGTTTACAAAATGACAAACTATTTAGACCAAATGATGCGATTTCCCGAGAATGGAGTGTTCGGAAAATAGCTCTATGGAATTGATCTTGTTGAATACTTTAGGGAAGCAAAGTTAAAAAATAACACGTAAAAGTTTGACAAGTTTTAAAGTTCGTCCAATAACAAAGAGTGAAACATTTTTGACGTAAATAAGTTTTTATGTCAAAGACCAAAACTTGTTTGCAAAATGATAAACTATTTAGACCAAATGATGAGATTTCTCAACCCTGGAATGTTTGAGAAATTGTTCGAAAGAATAGATAGTCTTGAATACTTTAAGGATTCGATGTTATAAAAGAACTAGTGAAAGTTTGACATGTTCGGAAGTTCGTCCAAGAACAAAGAGATAAACATTTCTCAGGTAAATAAGTTTTTAATTCAAAGACAAAAACTTGTTTGCAAAATGACAAACTATTTAGACCAAATGATTCGATTTCCCGAGCATGGAATGTTCGAAAAAACGCTCGAAGGAATGGATCGCCTTGAATACTTTATGGATCCGAAGTTAACAAAGACCTAGTAAAAGTTTGACAAGTTCGGAAGTTCGCCCAAGAACCAAGAGAGAAGCAATTGTCACGTAAATAAGTTTTTAATTCAAAGAACAAAACTTGTTTACAAAATGACAAACTATTTAGACCAAATGATGCGATTTCCCGAGAATGGAGTGTTCGGAAAATAGCTCTATGGAATGGATCTTGTTGAATACTTTAGGGAAGCAAAGTTAAAAAATAACTCGTAAAAGTTTGACAAGTTTTAAAGTTCGTCCAATAACAAAGAGTGAAACATTTTTTACGTCAATAAATTTTTATGTCAAAGACCAAAACTTGTTTGCAAAATGATAAACTATTTAGACCAAATGATGCGATTTCCCAACCCTGGAATGTTTGAGAAATTGTTCGAAAGAATAGATAGTCTTGAATACTATAAGGATTCGATGTTATAAAAGAACTAGTGAAAGTTTGACATGTTCGGAAGTTCGTCCAAGAACAAAGAGAGAAACATTTCTCACGTAAATAAGTTTTTAATTCAAAGCCCAAAACTTGTTTGCAAAATGACAAACTATTTAGACCAAATGATTCGATTTCCCGAGCATGGAATGTTCGAAAAAACGCTCGAAGGAATGAATCTTCTTGAATACTTTATGGATCCGAAGTTAACAAAGACCTAGTAAAAGTTTGACAAGTTCGGAAGTTCGCCCAAGAACCAAGAGAGAAGCAATTCTCACGTAAATAAGTTTTTAATTCAAAGAACAAAACTTGTTTACAAAATGACAAACTATTTAGACCAAATGATGCGATTTCCCGAGAATGGAGTGTTCGAAAAATAGCTCTATGGAATGGATCTTGTTGAATACTTTAGGGAAGCAAAGTTAAAAAATAACTCGTAAAAGTTTGACAAGTTTTAAAGTTCGTCCAATAACAAAGAGAGAAACATTTTTGACGTAAATAAGTTTTTATGTCAAAGACCAAAACTTGTTTGCAAAATGATAAACTATTTAGACCAAATGTTGCGATTTCCCAACCCTGGAATGTTTGAGAAATTGTTCGAAAGAATAGATAGTCTTGAATACTTTAAGGATTCGATGTTATAAAAGAACTAGTGAAAGTTTGACATGTTCGGAAGTTCATCCAAGAACAAAGAGATAAACATTTCTCATGTAAATAAGATTTTAATTCAAAGAACAAAACTTGTTTGCAAAATGACAAACTATTTAGACCAAATGATGCGATTTCCCGAGAATGGAGTGTTCGGAAAATAGCTCTATGGAATGGATCTTGTTGAATACTTTAGGGAAGCAAAGTTAAAAAATAACTCGTAAAAGTTTGACAAGTTTTAAAGTTCGTCCAATAACAAAGAGAGAAACATTTTTGACGTAAATAAGTTTTTATGTCAAAGACCAAAACTTGTTTGCAAAATGATAAACTATTTAGACCAAATGTTGCGATTTCCCAACCCTGGAATGTTTGAGAAATTGTTCGAAAGAATAGATAGTCTTGAATACTTTAAGGATTCGATGTTATAAAAGAACTAGTGAAAGTTTGACATGTTCGGAAGTTCATCCAAGAACAAAGAGATAAACATTTCTCATGTAAATAAGATTTTAATTCAAAGAACAAAACTTGTTTGCAAAATGACAAACTATTTAGACCAAATGATGCGATTTCCCGAGAATGGAGTGTTCGGAAAATAGCTCTATGGAATGGATCTTGTTGAATACTTTAGGGAAGCAAAGTTAAAAAATAACTCGTAAAAGTTTGACAAGTTTTAAAGTTCGTCCAATAACAAAGAGAGAAACATTTTTGACGTAAATAAGTTTTTATGTCAAAGACCAAAACTTGTTTGCAAAATGATAAACTATTTAGACCAAATGATGCGATTTCCCAACCCTGGAATATTTGAGAAATTGTTCAGAAGAATAGATAGTCTTGAATACTTTAAGGATTCGATGTTATAAAAGAACTAGTGAAAGTTTGACATGTTCGGAAGTTCGTCCGAGAACAAAGAGAGAAACATTTCTCACGTAAATAAGTTTTTAATTCAAAGAACAAAACTTGTTTACAAAATGACAAACTATTTAGACCAAATGATGCGATTTCCCGAGAATGGAGTGTTCGGAAAATAGCTCTATGGAATTGATCTTGTTGAATACTTTAGGGAAGCAAAGTTAAAAAATAACTCGTAAAAGTTTGACAAGTTTTAAAGTTCGTCCAATAACAAAGAGAGAAACATTTTTGACGTAAATAAGTTTTTATGTCAAAGACCAAAACTTGTTTGCAAAATGATAAACTATTTAGACCAAATGATGCGATTTCCCAACCCTGGAATGTTTGAGAAATTGTTCGAAAGAATAGATAGTCTTGAATACTTTAAGGATTCGATGTTATAAAAGAACTAGTGAAAGTTTGACATGTTCGGAAGTTCATCCAAGAACAAAGAGATAAACATTTCTCATGTAAATAAGATTTTAATTCAAAGAACAAAACTTGTTTGCAAAATGACAAACTATTTAGACCAAATGATGCGATTTCCCGAGAATGGAGTGTTCGGAAAATAGCTCTATGGAATGGATCTTGTTGAATACTTTAGGGAAGCAAAGTTAAAAAATAACTCGTAAAAGTTTGACAAGTTTTAAAGTTCTTCCAATAACAAAGAGTGAAACATTTTTGACGTAAATAAGTTTTTATGTCAAAGACCAAAACTTGTTTGCAAAATGATAAACTATTTAGACCAAATGATGAGATTTCTCAACCCTGGAATGTTTGAGAAATTGTTCGAAAGAATAGATAGTCTTGAATACTTTAAGGATTCGATGTTATAAAAGAACTAGTGAAAGTTTGACATGTTCGGAAGTTCGTCCAAGAACAAAGAGATAAACATTTCTCAGGTAAATAAGTTTTTAAATCAAAGACAAAAACTTGTTTGCAAAATGACAAACTATTTAGACCAAATGATTCGATTTCCCGAGCATGGAATGTTCGAAAAAACGCTCGAAGGAATGGATCGCCTTGAATACTTTATGGATCCGAAGTTAACAAAGACCTAGTAAAAGTTTGACAAGTTCGGAAGTTCGCCAAGAACCAAGAGAGAAGCAATTGTCACGTAAATAAGTTTTTAATTCAAAGAACAAAACTTGTTTACAAAATGACAAACTATTTAGACCAAATGATGCGATTTCCCGAGAATGGAGTGTTCGGAAAATAGCTCTATGGAATGGATCTTGTTGAATACTTTAGGGAAGCAAAGTTAAAAAATAACTCGTAAAAGTTTGACAAGTTTTAAAGTTCGTCCAATAACAAAGAGTGAAACATTTTTTACGTCAATAAATTTTTATGTCAAAGACCAAAACTTGTTTGCAAAATGATAAACTATTTAGACCAAATGTTGCGATTTCCCAACCCTGGAATGTTTGAGAAATTGTTCGAAAGAATAGATAGTCTTGAATACTTTAAGGATTCGATGTTATAAAATAACTAGCGAAAGTTTGACATGTTCGGAAGTTCGTCCAAGAACAAAGAGAGAAACATTTCTCACGTAAATAAGTTTTTAATTCAAAGACCAAAACTTGTTTGCAAAATGACAAACTATTTAGACCAAATGATTCGATTTCCCGAGCATGGATTGTTCGAAAAAATGCTCGAAGGAATGGATCATCTTGAACACTTTATGGATCCGAAGTTAACAAAGACCTAGTAAAAGTTTGACAAGTTCGGAAGTTCGCCCAAGAACCAAGAGAGAAGCAATTCTCACGTAAATAAGTTTTTAATTCAAAGAACAAAACTTGTTTACAAAATGACAAACTATTTAGAGCAAATGATGCGATTTCCCGAGCATTGAGTGTTCGAAAAATAGCTCTAAGGAAGGGATCTCGATGAATACTCTAGGGAAGCAAAGTTAAAAAATAACTCGTAAAAGTTTGACAAGTTTGAAATTTCGTCCAAGAACAAAGAGAGAAACAATTCTTACGTAAATAAGTTTTTAATTCAAAGACCAAAACTTGTTTGCAAAATGATAAACTACTTAGACCAAATGCTGCAAAATCCCAAGCATGGAATGTTCCAAAAATTGTTCGAAAGAATAGATCGTCTTGAATACTTTAAGGATCCGATGTTATAAAAGAACTTGTAAAAGTTTGACAAGTTCGAAAGTTAGTCCAAGAACAAAGAGAGAAAAAATTCTTACGTAAATAAGTTTTTAATTCAAAGAACAAAATTTGTTTACAAAATGACAAACTATTTAGACCAAATGATGCGATTTCCCGAGAATGGAGTGTTCAGAAAATAGCTCTATGGAATGGATCTTGTTGAATACTTTAGGGAAGCAAAGTTAAAAAATAACTCGTAAAAGTTTGACAAGTTTTAAATTCGTCCAATAACAAAGAGAGAAACATTTTTGACGCAAATAAGTTTTTATGTCAAAGACCAAAACTTGTTTGCAAAATGATAAACTATTTAGACCAAATGATGAGATTTCTCAACCCTGGAATGTTTGAGAAATTGTTCGAAAGAATAGATAGTCTTGAATACTTTAAGGATTCGATGTTATAAAATAACTAGCGAAAGTTTGACATGTTCGGAAGTTCGTCCAAGAACAAAGAGAGAAACATTTCTCACGTAAATAAGTTTTTAATTCAAAGACCAAAACTTGTTTGCAAAATGACAAACTATTTAGACCAAATGATTTGATTTCCCGAGCATGGAATGTTCGAAAAAATGCTCGAAGGAATGGATCATCTTGAATACTTTATGGATCCGAAGTTAACAAAGACCTAGTAAAAGTTTGACAAGTTCGGAAGTTCGCCCAAGAACCAAGAGAGAAGCAATTCTCACGTAAATAAGTTTTTAATTCAAAGAACAAAACTTGTTTACAAAATGACAAACTATTTAGACCAAATGATGCGATTTCCCGAGAATGGAGTGTTCGGAAAATAGCTCTATGGAATTGATCTTGTTGAATACTTTAGGGAAGCAAAATTCAAAAATAACTCGTAAAAGTTTGACAAGTTTTAAAGTTCGTCCAATAACAAAGAGAGAAACATTTTTGACGTAAATAAGTTTTTATGTCAAAGACCAAAACTTGTTTGCAAAATGATAAACTATTTAGACCAAATGTTGCGATTTCCCAACCCTGGTATGTTTGAGAAATTGTTCAGAAGAATAGATAGTCTTGAATACTTTAAGGATTCGATGTTATAAAAGAACTAGTGAAAGTTTGACATGTTCGGAAGTTCGTCCAAGAACAAAGAGAGAAACATTTCTCACGTAAATAAGTTTTTAATTCAAAGCCCAAAACTTGTTTGCAAAATGACAAACTATTTAGACCAAATGATTCGATTTCCCGAGCTTGGAATGTTCGAAAAAACGCTCGAAGGAATGGATCGCCTTGAATACTTTATGGATCCGAAGTTAACAAAGACCTAGTAAAAGTTTGACAAGTTCGGAAGTTCGCCCAAGAACCAAGAGAGAAGCAATTCTCACGTAAATAAGTTTTTAATTCAAAGAACAAAACTTGTTTACAAAATGACAAACTATTTAGACCAAATGATGCGATTTCCCGAGAATGGAGTGTTCGGAAAATAGCTCTATGGAATTGATCTTGTTGAATACTTTAGGGAAGCAAAGTTAAAAAATAACTCGTAAAAGTTTGACAAGTTTTAAAGTTCGTCCAATAACAAAGAGAGAAACATTTTTGACGTAAATAAGTTTTTATGTCAAAGACCAAAACTTGTTTGCAAAATGATAAACTATTTAGACCAAATGTTGCGATTTCCCAACCCTGGAATGTTTGAGAAATTGTTCGAAAGAATAGATAGTCTTGAATACTTTAAGGATTCGATGTTATAAAAGAACTAGTGAAAGTTTGACATGTTCGGAAGTTCGTCCAAGAACAAAGAGATAAACATTTCTCATGTAAATAAGTTTTTAATTCAAAGAACAAAACTTGTTTACAAAATGACAAACTATTTAGACCAAATGATGCGATTTCCCGAGAATGGAGTGTTCGGAAAATAGCTCTATGGAATTGATCTTGTTGAATACTTTAGGGAAGCAGAGTTAAAAAATAACTCGTAAAAGTTTGACAAGTTTTAAAGTTCGTCCAATAACAAAGAGAGAAACATTTTTGACGTAAATAAGTTTTTATGTCAAAGACCAAAACTTGTTTGCAAAATGATAAACTATTTAGACCAAATGTTGCGATTTCCCAACCCTGGAATGTTTGAGAAATTGTTCGAAAGAATAGATAGTCTTGAATACTTTAAGGATTCGATGTTATAAAAGAACTAGTGAAAGTTTGACATGTTCGGAAGTTCGTCCAAGAACAAAGAGAGAAACATTTCTCACGTAAATAAGTTTTTAATTCAAAGCCCAAAACTTGTTTGCAAAATGACAAACTATTTAGACCAAATGATTCGATTTCCCGAGCATGGAATGTTCGAAAAAATGCTCGAAGGAATGGATCATCTTGAACACTTTATGGATCCGAAGTTAACAAAGACCTAGTAAAAGTTTGACAAGTTCGGAAGTTCGCCCAAGAACCAAGGGAGAAGCAATTCTCACGTAAATAAGTTTTTAATTCAAAGAACAAAACTTGTTTACAAAATGACAAACTATTTAGACCAAATGATGCGATTTCCCGAGCATTGAGTGTTCGAAAAATAGCTCTAAGGAAGGGATCTCGATGAATACTCTAGGGAAGCAAAGTTAAAAAATAACTCGTAAAAGTTTGACAAGTTTGAAATTTCGTCGAAGAACAAAGAGAGAAACAATTCTTACGTAAATAAGTTTTTAATTCAAAGACCAAAACTTGTTTGCAAAATGATAAACTACTTAGACCAAATGCTGCAAAATCCCAAGCATGGAATGTTCCAAAAATTGTTCGAAAGAATAGATCGTCTTGAATACTTTAAGGATCCGATGTTATAAAAGAACTTGTAAAAGTTTGACAAGTTCGAAAGTTAGTCCAAGAACAAAGAGAGAAAAAATTCTTACGTAAATAAGTTTTTAATTCAAAGAACAAAATTTGTTTACAAAATGACAAACTATTTAGACCAAATGATGCGATTTCCCGAGAATGGAGTGTTCAGAAAATAGCTCTATGGAATGGATCTTGTTGTATACTTTAGGGAAGCAAAGTTAAAAAATAACTCGTAAAAGTTTGACAAGTTTTAAATTCGTCCAATAACAGAGAGAGAAACATTTTTGACGCAAATAAGTTTTTATGTCAAAGACCAAAACTTGTTTGCAAAATGATAAACTATTTAGACCAAATGATGAGATTTCTCAACCCTGGAATGTTTGAGAAATTGTTCGAAAGAATAGATAGTCTTGAATACTTTAAGGATTCGATGTTATAAAATAACTAGCGAAAGTTTGACATGTTCGGAAGTTCGTCCAAGAACAAAGAGAGAAACATTTCTCACGTAAATAAGTTTTTAATTCAAAGACCAAAACTTGTTTGCAAAATGACAAACTATTTAGACCAAATGATTTGATTTCCCGAGCATGGAATGTTCGAAAAAATGCTCGAAGGAATGGATCATCTTGAATACTTTATGGATCCGAAGTTAACAAAGACCTAGTAAAAGTTTGACAAGTTCGGAAGTTCGCCCAAGAACCAAGAGAGAAGCAATTCTCACGTAAATAAGTTTTTAATTCAAAGAACAAAACTTGTTTACAAAATGACAAACTATTTAGACCAAATGATGCGATTTCCCGAGAATGGAGTGTTCGGAAAATAGCTCTATGGAATTGATCTTGTTGAATACTTTAGGGAAGCAAAATTCAAAAATAACTCGTAAAAGTTTGACAAGTTTTAAAGTTCGTCCAATAACAAAGAGAGAAACATTTTTGACGTAAATAAGTTTTTATGTCAAAGACCAAAACTTGTTTGCAAAATGATAAACTATTTAGACCAAATGTTGCGATTTCCCAACCCTGGTATGTTTGAGAAATTGTTCAGAAGAATAGATAGTCTTGAATACTTTAAGGATTCGATGTTATAAAAGAACTAGTGAAAGTTTGACATGTTCGGAAGTTTGTCCAAGAACAAAGAGAGAAACATTTCTCACGTAAATAAGTTTTTAATTCAAAGCCCAAAACTTGTTTGCAAAATGACAAACTATTTAGACCAAATGATTCGATTTCCCGAGCTTGGAATGTTCGAAAAAACGCTCGAAGGAATGGATCGCCTTGAATACTTTATGGATCCGAAGTTAACAAAGACCTAGTAAAAGTTTGACAAGTTCGGAAGTTCGCCCAAGAACCAAGAGAGAAGCAATTCTCACGTAAATAAGTTTTTAATTCAAAGAACAAAACTTGTTTACAAAATGACAAACTATTTAGACCAAATGATGCGATTTCCCGAGAATGGAGTGTTCGGAAAATAGCTCTATGGAATTGATCTTGTTGAATACTTTAGGGAAGCAAAGTTAAAAAATAACTCGTAAAAGTTTGACAAGTTTTAAAGTTCGTCCAATAACAAAGAGAGAAACATTTTTGACGTAAATAAGTTTTTATGTCAAAGACCAAAACTTGTTTGCAAAATGATAAACTATTTAGACCAAATGTTGCGATTTCCCAACCCTGGAATGTTTGAGAAATTGTTCGAAAGAATAGATAGTCTTGAATACTTTAAGGATTCGATGTTATAAAAGAACTAGTGAAAGTTTGACATGTTCGGAAGTTCGTCCAAGAACAAAGAGATAAACATTTCTCATGTAAATAAGTTTTTCATTCAAAGAACAAAACTTGTTTACAAAATGACAAACTATTTAGACCAAATGATGCGATTTCCCGAGAATGGAGTGTTCGGAAAATAGCTCTATGGAATTGATCTTGTTGAATACTTTAGGGAAGCAAAGTTAAAAAATAACACGTAAAAGTTTGACAAGTTTTAAAGTTCGTCCAATAACAAAGAGTGAAACATTTTTGACGTAAATAAGTTTTTATGTCAAAGACCAAAACTTGTTTGCAAAATGATAAACTATTTAGACCAAATGATGAGATTTCTCAACCCTGGAATGTTTGAGAAATTGTTCGAAAGAATAGATAGTCTTGAATACTTTAAGGATTCGATGTTATAAAAGAACTAGTGAAAGTTTGACATGTTCGGAAGTTCGTCCAAGAACAAAGAGATAAACATTTCTCAGGTAAATAAGTTTTTAATTCAAAGACAAAAACTTGTTTGCAAAATGACAAACTATTTAGACCAAATGATTCGATTTCCCGAGCATGGAATGTTCGAAAAAACGCTCGAAGGAATGGATCGCCTTGAATACTTTATGGATCCGAAGTTAACAAAGACCTAGTAAAAGTTTGACAAGTTCGGAAGTTCGCCCAAGAACCAAGAGAGAAGCAATTCTCACGTAAATAAGTTTTTAATTCAAAGAACAAAACTTGTTTACAAAATGACAAACTATTTAGACCAAATGATGCGATTTCCCGAGAATGGAGTGTTCGGAAAATAGCTCTATGGAATGGATTTTGTTGAATACTTTAGGGAAGCAAAGTTAAAAAATAACTCGTAAAAGTTTGACAGGTTTTAAAGTTCGTCCAATAACAAAGAGTGAAACATTTTTTACGTCAATAAATTTTTATGTCAAAGACCAAAACTTGTTTGCAAAATGATAAACTATTTAGACCAAATGATGCGATTTCCCAACCCTGGAATGTTTGAGAAATTGTTCGAAAGAATAGATAGTCTTGAATACTATAAGGATTCGATGTTATAAAAGAACTAGTGAAAGTTTGACATGTTCGGAAGTTCGTCCAAGAACAAAGAGAGAAACATTTCTCACGTAAATAAGTTTTTAATTCAAAGCCCAAAACTTGTTTGCAAAATGACAAACTATTTAGACCAAATGATTCGATTTCCCGAGCATGGAATGTTCGAAAAAACGCTCGAAGGAATGAATCTTCTTGAATACTTTATGGATCCGAAGTTAACAAAGACCTAGTAAAAGTTTGACAAGTTCGGAAGTTCGCCCAAGAACCAAGAGAGAAGCAATTCTCACGTAAATAAGTTTTTAATTCAAAGAACAAAACTTGTTTACAAAATGACAAACTATTTAGACCAAATGATGCGATTTCCCGAGAATGGAGTGTTCGAAAAATAGCTCTATGGAATGGATCTTGTTGAATACTTTAGGGAAGCAAAGTTAAAAAATAACTCGTAAAAGTTTGACAAGTTTTAAAGTTCGTCCAATAACAAAGAGAGAAACATTTTTGACGTAAATAAGTTTTTATGTCAAAGACCAAAACTTGTTTGCAAAATGATAAACTATTTAGACCAAATGTTGCGATTTCCCAACCCTGGAATGTTTGAGAAATTGTTCGAAAGAATAGATAGTCTTGAATACTTTAAGGATTCGATGTTATAAAAGAACTAGTGAAAGTTTGACATGTTCGGAAGTTCGTCCAAGAACAAAGAGATAAACATTTCTCATGTAAATAAGTTTTTAATTCAAAGAAGAAAACTTGTTTACAAAATGACAAACTATTTAGACCAAATGATGCGATTTCCCGAGAATGGAGTGTTCGGAAAATAGCTCTATGGAATTGATCTTGTTGAATACTTTAGGGAAACAAAGTTAAAAAATAACTCGTAAAAGTTTGACAAGTTTTAAAGTTCGTCCAATAACAAAGAGAGAAACATTTTTGACGTAAATAAGTTTTTATGTCAAAGACCAAAACTTGTTTGCAAAATGATAAACTATTTAGACCAAATGTTGCGATTTCCCAACCCTGGAATGTTTGAGAAATTGTTCGAAAGAATAGATAGTCTTGAATACTTTAAGGATTCGATGTTATAAAAGAACTAGTGAAAGTTTGACATGTTCGGAAGTTCGTCCAAGAACAAAGAGATAAACATTTCTCATGTAAATAAGTTTTTAATTCAAAGAACAAAACTTGTTTACAAAATGACAAACTATTTAGACCAAATGATGCGATTTCCCGAGAATGGAGTGTTCGGAAAATAGCTCTATGGAATTGATCTTGTTGAATACTTTAGGGAAGCAAAGTTAAAAAATAACTCGTAAAAGTTTGACAAGTTTTAAAGTTCGTCCAATAACAAAGAGAGAAACATTTTTGACGTAAATAAGTTTTTATGTCAAAGACCAAAACTTGTTTGCAAAATGATAAACTATTTAGACCAAATGTTGCGATTTCCCAACCCTGGAATGTTTGAGAAATTGTTCGAAAGAATAGATAGTCTTGAATACTTTAAGGATTCGATGTTATAAAAGAACTAGTGAAAGTTTGACATGTTCGGAAGTTCGTCCAAGAACAAAGAGATAAACATTTCTCATGTAAATAAGTTTTTAATTCAAAGAACAAAACTTGTTTACAAAATGACAAACTATTTAGACCAAATGATGCGATTTCCCGAGAATGGAGTGTTCGGAAAATAGCTCTATGGAATTGATCTTGTTGAATACTTTAGGGAAGCAAAGTTAAAAAATAACTCGTAAAAGTTTGACAAGTTTTAAAGTTCGTCCAATAACAAAGAGAGAAACATTTTTGACGTAAATAAGTTTTTATGTCAAAGACCAAAACTTGTTTGCAAAATGATAAACTATTTAGACCAAATGTTGCGATTTCCCAACCCTGGAATGTTTGAGAAATTGTTCGAAAGAATAGATAGTCTTGAATACTTTAAGGATTCGATGTTATAAAAGAACTAGTGAAAGTTTGACATGTTCGGAAGTTCGTCCAAGAACAAAGAGATAAACATTTCTCATGTAAATAAGTTTTTAATTCAAAGAACAAAACTTGTTTACAAAATGACAAACTATTTAGACCAAATGATGCGATTTCCCGAGCATTGAGTGTTCGAAAAATAGCTCTAAGGAAGGGATCTCGATGAATACTCTAGGGAAGCAAAGTTAAAAAATAACTCGTAAAAGTTTGACAAGTTTGAAATTTCGTCCAAGAACAAAAAGAGAAACAATTCTTACGTAAATAAGTTTTTAATTCAAAGACCAAAACTTGTTTGCAAAATGATAAACTACTTAGACCAAATGATGCAATATCCCAAGCATGGAATGTTCCAAAAATTGTTCGAAAGAATAGATCGTCTTGAATACTTTAAGGATCCGATGTTATAAAAGAACTTGTAAAAGTTTGACAAGTTCGAAAGTTAGTCCAAGAACAAAGAGAGAAAAAATTCTTACGTAAATAAGTTTTTAATTCAAAGAACAAAACTTGTTTACAAAATGACAAACTATTTAGACCAAATGATGCGATTTCCCGAGAATGGAGTGTTCGGAAAATAGCTCTATGGAATTGATCTTGTTGAATACTTTAGGGAAGCAAAGTTAAAAAATAACTCGTAAAAGTTTGACAAGTTTTAAAGTTCGTCCAATAACAAAGAGTGAAACATTTTTGACGTAAATAAGTTTTTATGTCAAAGACCAAAACTTGTTTGCAAAATGATAAACTATTTAGACCAAATGATGAGATTTCTCAACCCTGGAATGTTTGAGAAATTGTTCGAAAGAATAGATAGTCTTGAATACTTTAAGGATTCGATGTTATAAAAGAACTAGTGAAAGTTTGACATGTTCGGAAGTTCGTCCAAGAACAAAGAGAAAAACATTTCTCAGGTAAATAAGTTTTTAATTCAAAGACAAAAACTTGTTTGCAAAATGACAAACTATTTAGACCAAATGATTCGATTTCCCGAGCATGGAATGTTCGAAAAAACGCTCGAAGGAATGGATCGCCTTGAATACTTTATGGATCCGAAGTTAACAAAGACCTAGTAAAAGTTTGACAAGTTCGGAAGTTCGCCCAAGAACCAAGAGAGAAGCAATTCTCACGTAAATAAGTTTTTAATTCAAAGAACAAAACTTGTTTACAAAATGACAAACTATTTAGACCAAATAATGCGATTTCCCGAGAATGGAGTGTTCGGAAAATAGCTCTATGGAATGGATCTTGTTGAATACTTTAGGGAAGCAAAGTTAAAAAATAACTCGTAAAAGTTTGACAAGTTTTAAAGTTCGTCCAATAACAAAGAGTGAAACATTTTTTACGTCAATAAATTTTTATGTCAAAGACCAAAACTTGTTTGCAAAATGATAAACTATTTAGACCAAATGATGCGATTTCCCAACCCTGGAATGTTTGAGAAATTGTTCGAAAGAATAGATAGTCTTGAATACTATAAGGATTTGATGTTATAAAAGAACTAGTGAAAGTTTGACATGTTCGGAAGTTCGTCCAAGAACAAAGAGAGAAACATTTCTCACGTAAATAAGTTTTTAATTCAAAGCCCAAAACTTGTTTGCAAAATGACAAACTATTTAGACCAAATGATTCGATTTCCCGAGCATGGAATGTTCGAAAAAACGCTCGAAGGAATGAATCTTCTTGAATACTTTATGGATCCGAAGTTAACAAAGACCTAGTAAAAGTTTGACAAGTTCGGAAGTTCGCCCAAGAACCAAGAGAGAAGCAATTCTCACGTAAATAAGTTTTTAATTCAAAGAACAAAACTTGTTTACAAAATGACAAACTATTTAGACCAAATGATGCGATTTCCCGAGAATGGAGTGTTCGAAAAATAGCTCTATGGAATGGATCTTGTTGAATACTTTAGGGAAGCAAAGTTAAAAAATAACTCGTAAAAGTTTGACAAGTTTTAAAGTTCGTCCAATAACAAAGAGAGAAACATTTTTGACGTAAATAAGTTTTTATGTCAAAGACCAAAACTTGTTTTAAAAATGATAAACTATTTAGACCAATTGATGCGATTTCCCAACCCTGGAATATTTGAGAAATTGTTCAGAAGAATAGATAGTCTTGAATACTTTAAGGATTCGATGTTATAAAAGAACTAGTGAAAGTTTGACATGTTCGGAAGTTCGTCCAAGAACAAAGAGAGAAACATTTCTCACGTAAATAAGTTTTTAATTCAAAGAACAAAACTTGTTTACAAAATGACAAACTATTTAGACCAAATGATGCGATTTCCCGAGAATGGAGTGTTCGGAAAATAGCTCTATGGAATTGATCTTGTTGAATACTTTAGGGAAGCAAAGTTAAAAAATAACTCGTAAAAGTTTGACAAGTTTTAAAGTTCGTCCAATAACAAAGAGAGAAACATTTTTGACGTAAATAAGTTTTTATGTCAAAGACCAAAACTTGTTTGCAAAATGATAAACTATTTAGACCAAATGTTGCGATTTCCCAACCCTGGAATGTTTGAGAAATTGTTCGAAAGAATAGATAGTCTTGAATACTTTAAGGATTCGATGTTATAAAAGAACTAGTGAAAGTTTGACATGTTCGGAAGTTCGTCCAAGAACAAAGAGAGAAACATTTCTCACGTAAATAAGTTTTTAATTCAAAGCCCAAAACTTGTTTGCAAAATGACAAACTATTTAGACCAAATGATTCGATTTCCCGAGCATGGAATGTTCGAAAAAATGCTCGAAGGAATGGATCGCCTTGAATACTTTATGGATCCGAAGTTAACAAAGACCTAGTAAAAGTTTGACAAGTTCGGAAGTTCGCCCAAGAACCAAGAGAGAAGCAATTCTCACGTAAATAAGTTTTTAATTCAAAGAACAAAACTTGTTTACAAAATGACAAACTATTTAGACCAAATGATGCGATTTCCCGAGAATGGAGTGTTCGAAAAATAGCTCTATGGAATGGATCTTGTTGAATACTTTAGGGAAGCAAAGTTAAAAAATAACTCGTAAAAGTTTGACAAGTTTTAAAGTTCGTCCAATAACAAAGAGAGAAACATTTTTGACGTAAATAAGTTTTTATGTCAAAGACCAAAACTTGTTTGCAAAATGATAAACTATTTAGACCAAATGTTGCGATTTCCCAACCCTGGAATGTTTGAGAAATTGTTCGAAAGAATAGATAGTCTTGAATACTTTAAGGATTCGATGTTATAAAAGAACTAGTGAAAGTTTGACATGTTCGGAAGTTCGTCCAAGAACAAAGAGATAAACATTTCTCATGTAAATAAGTTTTTAATTCAAAGAACAAAACTTGTTTACAAAATGACAAACTATTTAGACCAAATGATGCGATTTCCCGAGAATGGAGTGTTCGGAAAATAGCTCTATGGAATTGATCTTGTTGAATACTTTAGGGAAGCAAAGTTAAAAAATAACTCGTAAAAGTTTGACAAGTTTTAAAGTTCGTCCAATAACAAAGAGAGAAACATTTTTGACGTAAATAAGTTTTTATGTCAAAGACCAAAACTTGTTTGCAAAATGATAAACTATTTAGACCAAATGTTGCGATTTCCCAACCCTGGAATGTTTGAGAAATTGTTCGAAAGAATAGATAGTCTTGAATACTTTAAGGATTCGATGTTATAAAAGAACTAGTGAAAGTTTGACATGTTCGGAAGTTCGTCCAAGAACAAAGAGATAAACATTTCTCATGTAAATAAGTTTTTAATTCAAAGAACAAAACTTGTTTACAAAATGACAAACTATTTAGACCAAATGATGCGATTTCCCGAGCATTGAGTGTTCGAAAAATAGCTCTAAGGAAGGGATCTCGATGAATACTCTAGGGAAGCAAAGTTAAAAAATAACTCGTAAAAGTTTGACAAGTTTGAAATTTCGTCCAAGAACAAAAAGAGAAACAATTCTTACGTAAATAAGTTTTTAATTCAAAGACCAAAACTTGTTTGCAAAATGATAAACTACTTAGACCAAATGATGCAATATCCCAAGCATGGAACGTTCCAAAAATTGTTCGAAAGAATAGATCGTCTTGAATAATTTAAGGATCCGATGTTATAAAAGAACTTGTAAAAGTTTGACAAGTTCGAAAGTTAGTCCAAGAACAAAGAGAGAAAAAATTCTTACGTAAATAAGTTTTTAATTCAAAGAACAAAACTTGTTTACAAAATGACAAACTATTTAGACCAAATGATGCGATTTCCCGAGAATGGAGTGTTCGGAAAATAGCTCTATGGAATTGATCTTGTTGAATACTTTAGGGAAGCAAAGTTAAAAAATAACTCGTAAAAGTTTGACAAGTTTTAAAGTTCGTCCAATAACAAAGAGTGAAACATTTTTTACGTCAATAAATTTTTATGTCAAAGACCAAAACTTGTTTGCAAAATGATAAACTATTTAGACCAAATGATGCGATTTCCCAACCCTGGAATGTTTGAGAAATTGTTCGAAAGAATAGATAGTCTTGAATACTATAAGGATTCGATGTTATAAAAAAACTAGTGAAAGTTTGACATGTTCGGAAGTTCGTCCAAGAACAAAGAGAGAAACATTTCTCACGTAAATAAGTTTTTAATTCAAAGCCCAAAACTTGTTTGCAAAATGACAAACTATTTAGACCAAATGATTCGATTTCCCGAGCATGGAATGTTCGAAAAAACGCTCGAAGGAATGAATCTTCTTGAATACTTTATGGATCCGAAGTTAACAAAGACCTAGTAAAAGTTTGACAAGTTCGGAAGTTCGCCCAAGAACCAAGAGAGAAGCAATTCTCACGTAAATAAGTTTTTAATTCAAAGAACAAAACTTGTTTACAAAATGACAAACTATTTAGACCAAATGATGCGATTTCCCGAGAATGGAGTGTTCGGAAAATAGCTCT
Organism: Kokia cookei; assembly: GCA_039519145.1. NCBI lineage: Eukaryota > Viridiplantae > Streptophyta > Magnoliopsida > Malvales > Malvaceae > Kokia > Kokia cookei. Next base: position 22,453,828 of record CM076903.1, on the reverse strand, counting down.
ATGGAATTGATCTTGTTGAATACTTTAGGGAAGCAAAGTTAAAAAATAACTCGTAAAAGTTTGACAAGTTTTAAAGTTCGTCCAATAACAAAGAGAGAAACATTTTTGACGTAAATAAGTTTTTATGTCAAAGACCAAAACTTGTTTGCAAAATGATAAACTATTTAGACCAAATGTTGCGATTTCCCAACCCTGGAATGTTTGAGAAATTGTTCGAAAGAAAAGATAGTCTTGAATACTTTAAGGATTCGATGTTATAAAAGAACTAGTGAAAGTTTGACATGTTCGGAAGTTCGTCCAAGAACAAAGAGATAAACATTTCTCATGTAAATAAGTTTTTAATTCAAAGAACAAAACTTGTTTACAAAATGACAAACTATTTAGACCAAATGATGCGATTTCCCGAGAATGGAGTGTTCGGAAAATAGCTCTATGGAATTGATCTTGTTGAATACTTTAGGGAAGCAAAGTTAAAAAATAACTCGTAAAAGTTTGACAAGTTTTAAAGTTCGTCCAATAACAAAGAGAGAAACATTTTTGACGTAAATAAGTTTTTATGTCAAAGACCAAAACTTGTTTGCAAAATGATAAACTATTTAGACCAAATGTTGCGATTTCCCAACCCTGGAATGTTTGAGAAATTGTTCGAAAGAATAGATAGTCTTGAATACTTTAAGGATTCGATGTTATAAAAGAACTAGTGAAAGTTTGACAAGTTCGGAAGTTCGTCCAAGAACAAAGAGATAAACATTTCTCATGTAAATAAGTTTTTAATTCAAAGAACAAAACTTGTTTACAAAATGACAAACTATTTAGACCAAATGATGCGATTTCCCGAGAATGGAGTGTTCGGAAAATAGCTCTATGGAATTGATCTTGTTGAATACTTTAGGGAAGCAAAGTTAAAAAATAACTCGTAAAAGTTTGACAAGTTTTAAAGTTCGTCCAATAACAAAGAGAGAAACATTTTTGACGTAAATAAGTTTTTATGTCAAAGACCAAAACTTGTTTGCAAAATGATAAACTATTTAGACCAAATGTTGCGATTTCCCAACCCTGGAATGTTTGAGAAATTGTTCGAAAGAATAGATAGTCTTGAATACTTTAAGGATTCGATGTTATAAAAGAACTAGTGAAAGTTTGACATGTTCGGAAGTTCGTCCAAGAACAAAGAGATAAACATTTCTCATGTAAATAAGTTTTTAATTCAAAGAACAAAACTTGTTTACAAAATGACAAACTATTTAGACCAAATGATGCGATTTCCCGAGCATTGAGTGTTCGAAAAATAGCTCTAAGGAAGGGATCTCGATGAATACTCTAGGGAAGCAAAGTTAAAAAATAACTCGTAAAAGTTTGACAAGTTTGAAATTTCGTCCAAGAACAAAAAGAGAAACAATTCTTACGTAAATAAGTTTTTAATTCAAAGACCAAAACTTGTTTGCAAAATGATAAACTACTTAGACCAAATGATGCAATATCCCAAGCATGGAATGTTCCAAAAATTGTTCGAAAGAATAGATCGTCTTGAATACTTTAAGGATCCGATGTTATAAAAGAACTTGTAAAAGTTTGACAAGTTCGAAAGTTAGTCCAAGAACAAAGAGAGAAAAAATTCTTACGTAAATAAGTTTTTAATTCAAAGAACAAAACTTGTTTACAAAATGACAAACTATTTAGACCAAATGATGCGATTTCCCGAGAATGGAGTGTTCGGAAAATAGCTCTATGGAATTGATCTTGTTGAATACTTTAGGGAAGCAAAGTTAAAAAATAACTCGTAAAAGTTTGACAAGTTTTAAAGTTCGTCCAATAACAAAGAGTGAAACATTTTTTACGTCAATAAATTTTTATGTCAAAGACCAAAACTTGTTTGCAAAATGATAAACTATTTAGACCAAATGATGCGATTTCCCAACCCTGGAATGTTTGAGAAATTGTTCGAAAGAATAGATAGTCTTGAATACTATAAGGATTCGATGTTATAAAAAAACTAGTGAAAGTTTGACATGTTCGGAAGTTCGTCCAAGAACAAAGAGAGAAACATTTCTCACGTAAATAAGTTTTTAATTCAAAGCCCAAAACTTGTTTGCAAAATGACAAACTATTTAGACCAAATGATTCGATTTCCCGAGCATGGAATGTTCGAAAAAACGCTCGAAGGAATGAATCTTCTTGAATACTTTATGGATCCGAAGTTAACAAAGACCTAGTAAAAGTTTGACAAGTTCGGAAGTTCGCCCAAGAACCAAGAGAGAAGCAATTCTCACGTAAATAAGTTTTTAATTCAAAGAACAAAACTTGTTTACAAAATGACAAACTATTTAGACCAAATGATGCGATTTCCCGAGAATGGAGTGTTCGGAAAATAGCTCTATGGAATTGATCTTGTTGAATACTTTAGGGAAGCAAAGTTAAAAAATAACTCGTAAAAGTTTGACAAGTTTTAAAGTTCGTCCAATAACAAAGAGAGAAACATTTTTGACGTAAATAAGTTTTTATGTCAAAGACCAAAACTTGTTTGCAAAATGATAAACTATTTAGACCAAATGTTGCGATTTCCCAACCCTGGAATGTTTGAGAAATTGTTCGAAAGAAAAGATAGTCTTGAATACTTTAAGGATTCGATGTTATAAAATAACTAGTGAAAGTTTGACATGTTCGGAAGTTCGTCCAAGAACAAAGAGATAAACATTTCTCATGTAAATAAGTTTTTAATTCAAAGAACAAAACTTGTTTACAAAATGACAAACTATTTAGACCAAATGATGCGATTTCCCGAGAATGGAGTGTTCGGAAAATAGCTCTATGGAATTGATCTTGTTGAATACTTTAGGGAAGCAAAGTTAAAAAATAACTCGTAAAAGTTTGACAAGTTTTAAAGTTCGTCCAATAACAAAGAGAGAAACATTTTTGACGTAAATAAGTTTTTATGTCAAAGACCAAAACTTGTTTGCAAAATGATAAACTATTTAGACCAAATGTTGCGATTTCCCAACCCTGGAATGTTTGAGAAATTGTTCGAAAGAATAGATAGTCTTGAATACTTTAAGGATTCGATGTTATAAAAGAACTAGTGAAAGTTTGACATGTTCGGAAGTTCGTCCAAGAACAAAGAGATAAACATTTCTCATGTAAATAAGTTTTTAATTCAAAGAACAAAACTTGTTTGCAAAATGACAAACTATTTAGACCAAATGATGCGATTTCCCGAGAATGGAGTGTTCGGAAAATAGCTCTATGGAATTGATCTTGTTGAATACTTTAGGGAAGCAAAGTTAAAAAATAACTCGTAAAAGTTTGACAAGTTTTAAAGTTCGTCCAATAACAAAGAGAGAAACATTTTTGACGTAAATAAGTTTTTATGTCAAAGACCAAAACTTGTTTGCAAAATGATAAACTATTTAGACCAAATGTTGCGATTTCCCAACCCTGGAATGTTTGAGAAATTGTTCGAAAGAATAGATAGTCTTGAATACTTTAAGGATTCGATGTTATAAAAGAACTAGTGAAAGTTTGACATGTTCGGAAGTTCGTCCAAGAACAAAGAGATAAACATTTCTCATGTAAATAAGTTTTTAATTCAAAGAACAAAACTTGTTTACAAAATGAAAAACTATTTAGACCAAATGATGCGATTTCCCGAGCATTGAGTGTTCGAAAAATAGCTCTAAGGAAGGGATCTCGATGAATACTCTAGGGAAGCAAAGTTAAAAAATAACTCGTAAAAGTTTGACAAGTTTGAAATTTCGTCCAAGAACAAAAAGAGAAACAATTCTTACGTAAATAAGTTTTTAATTCAAAGACCAAAACTTGTTTGCAAAATGATAAACTACTTAGACCAAATGATGCAATATCCCAAGCATGGAATGTTCCAAAAATTGTTCGAAAGAATAGATCGTCTTGAATACTTTAAGGATCCGATGTTATAAAAGAACTTGTAAAAGTTTGACAAGTTCGAAAGTTAGTCCAAGAACAAAGAGAGAAAAAATTCTTACGTAAATAAGTTTTTAATTCAAAGAACAAAACTTGTTTACAAAATGACAAACTATTTAGACCAAATGATGCGATTTCCCGAGAATGGAGTGTTCGAAAAATAGCTCTATGGAATGGATCTTGTTGAATACTTTAGGGAAGCAAAGTTAAAAAATAACTCGTAAAAGTTTGACAAGTTTTAAAGTTCGTCCAATAACAAAGAGTGAAACATTTTTGACGTAAATAAGTTTTTATGTCAAAGACCAAAACTTGTTTGCAAAATGATAAACTATTTAGACCAAATGATGAGATTTCTCAACCCTGGAATGTTTGAGAAATTGTTCGAAAGAATAGATAGTCTTGAATACTTTAAGGATTCGATGTTATAAAAGAACTAGTGAAAGTTTGACATGTTCGGAAGTTCGTCCAAGAACAAAGAGAAAAACATTTCTCAGGTAAATAAGTTTTTAATTCAAAGACAAAAACTTGTTTGCAAAATGACAAACTATTTAGACCAAATGATTCGATTTCCCGAGCATGGAATGTTCGAAAAAACGCTAGAAGGAATGGATCGCCTTGAATACTTTATGGATCCGAAGTTAACAAAGACCTAGTAAAAGTTTGACAAGTTCGGAAGTTCGCCCAAGAACCAAGAGAGAAGCAATTCTCACGTAAATAAGTTTTTAATTCAAAGAACAAAACTTGTTTACAAAATGACAAACTATTTAGACCAAATGATGCGATTTCCCGAGAATGGAGTGTTCGGAAAATAGCTCTATGGAATGGATCTTGTTGAATACTTTAGGGAAGCAAAGTTAAAAAATAACTCGTAAAAGTTTGACAAGTTTTAAAGTTCGTCCAATAACAAAGAGTGAAACATTTTTTACGTCAATAAATTTTTATGTCAAAGACCAAAACTTGTTTGCAAAATGATAAACTATTTAGACCAAATGATGCGATTTCCCAACCCTGGAATGTTTGAGAAATTGTTCGAAAGAATAGATAGTCTTGAATACTATAAGGATTCGATGTTATAAAAGAACTAGTGAAAGTTTGACATGTTCGGAAGTTCGTCCAAGAACAAAGAGAGAAACATTTCTCACGTAAATAAGTTTTTAATTCAAAGCCCAAAACTTGTTTGCAAAATGACAAACTATTTAGACCAAATGATTCGATTTCCCGAGCATGGAATGTTCGAAAAAACGCTCGAAGGAATGGATCGCCTTGAATACTTTATGTATCCGAAGTTAACAAAGACGTAGTAAAAGTTTGACAAGTTCGGAAGTTCGCCCAAGAACCAAGAGAGAAGCAATTCTCACGTAAATAAGTTTTTAATTCAAAGAACAAAACTTGTTTACAAAATGACAAACTATTTAGACCAAATGATGCGATTTCCCGAGAATGGAGTGTTCGGAAAATAGCTCTATGGAATGGATCTTGTTGAATACTTTAGGGAAGCAAAGTTAAAAAATAACTCGTAAAAGTTTGACAAGTTTTAAAGTTCGTCCAATAACAAAGAGTGAAACATTTTTTACGTCAATAAATTTTTATGTCAAAGACCAAAACTTGTTTGCAAAATGATAAACTATTTAGACCAAATGATGCGATTTCCCAACCCTGGAATGTTTGAGAAATTGTTCGAAAGAATAGATAGTCTTGAATACTATAAGGATTCGATGTTATAAAAGAACTAGTGAAAGTTTGACATGTTCGGAAGTTCGTCCAAGAACAAAGAGAGAAACATTTCTCACGTAAATAAGTTTTTAATTCAAAGCCCAAAACTTGTTTGCAAAATGACAAACTATTTAGACCAAATGATTCGATTTCCCGAGCATGGAATGTTCGAAAAAACGCTCGAAGGAATGGATCGCCTTGAATACTTTATGTATCCGAAGTTAACAAAGACCTAGTAAAAGTTTGACAAGTTCGGAAGTTCGCCCAAGAACCAAGAGAGAAGCAATTCTCACGTAAATAAGTTTTTAATTCAAAGAACAAAACTTGTTTACAAAATGACAAACTATTTAGACCAAATGATGCGATTTCCCGAGAATGGAGTGTTCGAAAAATAGCTCTATGGAATGGATCTTGTTGAATACTTTAGGGAAGCAAAGTTAAAAAATAACTCGTAAAAGTTTGACAAGTTTTAAAGTTCGTCCAATAACAAAGAGTGAAACATTTTTGACGTAAATAAGTTTTTATGTCAAAGACCAAAACTTGTTTGCAAAATGATAAACTATTTAGACCAAATGATGACATTTCTCAACCCTGGAATGTTTGAGAAATTGTTCTAAAGAATAGATAGTCTTGAATACTTTAAGGATTCGATGTTATAAAAGAACTAGTGAAAGTTTGACATGTTCGGAAGTTCGTCCAAGAACAAAGAGATAAACATTTCTCAGGTAAATAAGTTTTTAATTCAAAGACAAAAACTTGTTTGCAAAATGACAAACTATTTAGACCAAATGATTCGATTTCCCGAGCATGGAATGTTCGAAAAAACGCTCGAAGGAATGGATCGCCTTGAATACTTTATGGATCCGAAGTTAACAAAGACCTAGTAAAAGTTTGACAAGTTCGGAAGTTCGCCCAAGAACCAAGAGAGAAGCAATTCTCACGTAAATAAGTTTTTAATTCAAAGAACAAAACTTGTTTACAAAATGACAAACTATTTAGACCAAATGATGCGATTTCCCGAGAATGGAGTGTTCGGAAAATAGCTCTATGGAATGGATCTTGTTGAATACTTTAGGGAAGCAAAGTTAAAAAATAACTCGTAAAAGTTTGACAAGTTTTAAAGTTCGTCCAATAACAAAGAGTGAAACATTTTTTACGTCAATAAATTTTTATGTCAAAGACCAAAACTTGTTTGCAAAATGATAAACTATTTAGACCAAATGATGCGATTTCCCAACCCTGGAATGTTTGAGAAATTGTTCGAAAGAATAGATAGTCTTGAATACTATAAGGATTCGATGTTATAAAAGAACTAGTGAAAGTTTGACATGTTCGGAAGTTCGTCCAAGAACAAAGAGAGAAACATTTCTCACGTAAATAAGTTTTTAATTCAAAGCCCAAAACTTGTTTGCAAAATGACAAACTATTTAGACCAAATGATTCGATTTCCCGGGCATGGAATGTTCGAAAAAACGCTCGAAGGAATGGATCTTCTTGAATACTTTATGGATCCGAAGTTAACAAAGACCTAGTAAAAGTTTGACAAGTTCGGAAGTTCGCCCAAGAACCAAGAGAGAAGCAATTCTCACGTAAATAAGTTTTTAATTCAAAGAACAAAACTTGTTTACAAAATGACAAACTATTTAGACCAAATGATGCGATTTCCCGAGAATGGAGTGTTCGAAAAATAGCTCTATGGAATGGATCTTGTTGAATACTTTAGGGAAGCAAAGTTAAAAAATAACTCGTAAAAGTTTGACAAGTTTTAAAGTTCGTCCAATAACAAAGAGAGAAACATTTTTGACGTAAATAAGTTTTTATGTCAAAGACCAAAACTTGTTTGCAAAATGATAAACTATTTAGACCAAATGATGCGATTTCCCAACCCTGGAATATTTGAGAAATTGTTCAGAAGAATAGATAGTCTTGAATACTTTAAGGATTCGATGTTATAAAAGAACTAGTGAAAGTTTGACATGTTCGGAAGTTCGTCCAAGAACAAAGAGAGAAACATTTCTCACGTAAATAAGTTTTTAATTCAAAGAACAAAACTTGTTTACAAAATGACAAACTATTTAGACCAAATGATGCGATTTCCCGAGAATGGAGTGTTCGGAAAATAGCTCTATGGAATTGATCTTGTTGAATACTTTAGGGAAGCAAAGTTAAAAAATAACTCGTAAAAGTTTGACAAGTTTTAAAGTTCGTCCAATAACAAAGAGAGAAACATTTTTGACGTAAATAAGTTGTTATGTCAAAGACCAAAACTTGTTTGCAAAATGATAAACTATTTAGACCAAATGTTGCGATTTCCCAACCCTGGAATGTTTGAGAAATTGTTCGAAAGAATAGATAGTCTTGAATACTTTAAGGATTCGATGTTATAAAAGAACTAGTGAAAGTTTGACATGTTCGGAAGTTCGTCCAAGAACAAAGAGAGAAACATTTCTCACGTAAATAAGTTTTTAATTCAAAGCCCAAAACTTGTTTGCAAAATGACAAACTATTTAGACCAAATGATTCGATTTCCCGAGCATGGAATGTTCGAAAAAACGCTCGAAGGAATGGATCGCCTTGAATACTTTATGGATCCGAAGTTAACAAAGACCTAGTAAAAGTTTGACAAGTTCGGAAGTTCGCCCAAGAACCAAGAGAGAAGCAATTCTCACGTAAATAAGTTTTTAATTCAAAGAACAAAACTTGTTTACAAAATGACAAACTATTTAGACCAAATGATGCGATTTCCCGAGAATGGAGTGTTCGAAAAATAGCTCTATGGAATGGATCTTGTTGAATACTTTAGGGAAGCAAAGTTAAAAAATAACTCGTAAAAGTTTGACAAGTTTTAAAGTTCGTCCAATAACAAAGAGTGAAACATTTTTGACGTAAATAAGTTTTTATGTCAAAGACCAAAACTTGTTTGCAAAATGATAAACTATTTAGACCAAATGATGCAATTTCCCAACCCTGGAATGTTTGAGAAATTGTTCGAAAGAATAGATAGTCTTGAATATTTTAAGGATTCGATGTTATAAAAGAACTATTGAAAGTTTGACATGTTCGGAAGTTCGTCCAAGAACAAAGAGAGAAACATTTCTCACGTAAATAAGTTTTTAATTCTAAGACCAAAACTTGTTTGCAAAATGACAAACTATTTAGACCAAATGATTCGATTTCCCGAGCATGGAATGTTCGAAAAAACGCTCGAAGGAATGGATCGTCTTGAATACTTTATGGATCCGAAGTTAACAAAGACCTAGTAAAAGTTTGACAAGTTCGGAAGTTCGCCCAAGAACCAAGAGAGAAGCAATTCTCACGTAAATAAGTTTTTAATTCAAAGAACAAAACTTGTTTACAAAATGACAAACTATTTAGACCAAATGATGCGATTTCCCGAGAATGGAGTGTTCGGAAAATAGCTCTATGGAATTGATCTTGTTGAATACTTTAGGGAAGCAAAGTTAAAAAATAACTCGTAAAAGTTTGACAAGTTTTAAAGTTCGTCCAATAACAAAGAGTGAAACATTTTTTACGTCAATAAATTTTTATGTCAAAGACCAAAACTTGTTTGCAAAATGATAAACTATTTAGACCAAATGATGCGATTTCCCAACCCTGGAATGTTTGAGAAATTGTTCGAAAGAATAGATAGTCTTGAATACTATAAGGATTCGATGTTATAAAAAAACTAGTGAAAGTTTGACATGTTCGGAAGTTCGTCCAAGAACAAAGAGAGAAACATTTCTCACGTAAATAAGTTTTTAATTCAAAGCCCAAAACTTGTTTGCAAAATGACAAACTATTTAGACCAAATGATTCGATTTCCCGAGCATGGAATGTTCGAAAAAACGCTCGAAGGAATGAATCTTCTTGAATACTTTATGGATCCGAAGTTAACAAAGACCTAGTAAAAGTTTGACAAGTTCGGAAGTTCGCCCAAGAACCAAGAGAGAAGCAATTCTCACGTAAATAAGTTTTTAATTCAAAGAACAAAACTTGTTTACAAAATGACAAACTATTTAGACCAAATGATGCGATTTCCCGAGAATGGAGTGTTCGGAAAATAGCTCTATGGAATTGATCTTGTTGAATACTTTAGGGAAGCAAAGTTAAAAAATAACTCGTAAAAGTTTGACAAGTTTTAAAGTTCGTCCAATAACAAAGAGAGAAACATTTTTGACGTAAATAAGTTTTTATGTCAAAGACCAAAACTTGTTTGCAAAATTATAAACTATTTAGACCAAATGTTGCGATTTCCCAACCTTGGAATGTTTGAGAAATTGTTCGAAAGAATAGATAGTCTTGAATACTTTAAGGATTCGATGTTATAAAAGAACTAGTGAAAGTTTGACATGTTCGGAAGTTCGTCCAAGAACAAAGAGAGAAACATTTCTCACGTAAATAAGTTTTTAATTCAAAGCCCAAAACTTGTTTGCAAAATGACAAACTATTTAGGCCAAATGATTCGATTTCCCGAGCATGGAATGTTCGAAAAAATGCTCGAAGGAATGGATCATGTTGAACACTTTATGAATCCGAAGTTAACAAAGACCTAGTAAAAGTTTGACAAGTTCGGAAGTTCGCCCAAGAACCAAGAGAGAAGCAATTCTCACGTAAATAAGTTTTTAATTCAAAGAACAAAACTTGTTTACAAAATGACAAACTATTTAGACCAAATGATGCGATTTCCCGAGAATGGAGTGTTCGGAAAATAGCTCTATGGAATTGATCTTGTTGAATACTTTAGGGAAGCAAAGTTAAAAAATAACTCATAAAAGTTTGACAAGTTTTAAAGTTCGTCCAATAACAAAGAGAGAAACATTTTTGACGTAAATAAGTTTTTATGTCAAAGACCAAAACTTGTTTGCAAAATGATAAACTATTTAGACCAAATGTTGCGATTTCCCAACCCTGGAATGTTTGAGAAATTGTTCGAAAGAATAGATAGTCTTGAATACTTTAAGGATTCGATGTTATAAAAGAACTAGTGAAAGTTTGACATGTTCGGAAGTTCGTCCAAGAACAAAGAGATAAACATTTCTCATGTAAATAAGTTTTTAATTCAAAGAACAAAACTTGTTTACAAAATGACAAACTATTTAGACCAAATGATGCGATTTCCCGAGCATTGAGTGTTCGAAAAATAGCTCTAAGGAAGGGATCTCGATGAATACTCTAGGGAAGCAAAGTTAAAAAATAACTCGTAAAAGTTTGACAAGTTTGAAATTTCGTCCAAGAACAAAAAGAGAAACAATTCTTACGTAAATAAGTTTTTCATTCAAAGACCAAAACTTGTTTGCAAAATGATAAACTACTTAGACCAAATGATGCAATATCCCAAGCATGGAATGTTCCAAAAATTGTTCGAAAGAATAGATCGTCTTGAATACTTTAAGGATCCGATGTTATAAAAGAACTTGTAAAAGTTTGACAAGTTCGAAAGTTAGTCCAAGAACAATGAGAGAAAAAATTCTTACGTAAATAAGTTTTTAATTCAAAGAACAAAACTTGTTTACAAAATGACAAACTATTTAGACCAAATGATGCGATTTCCCGAGAATGGAGTGTTCGAAAAATAGCTCTATGGAATGGATCTTGTTGAATACTTTAGGGAAGCAAAGTTAAAAAATAACTCGTAAAAGTTTGACAAGTTTTAAAGTTCGTCCAATAACAAAGAGAGAAACATTTTTGACGTAAATAAGTTTTTATGTCAAAGACCAAAACTTGTTTGCAAAATGATAAACTATTTAGACCAAATGTTGCGATTTCCCAACCCTGGAATGTTTGAGAAATTGTTCGAAAGAATAGATAGTCTTGAATACTTTAAGGATTCGATGTTATAAAAGAACTAGTGAAAGTTTGACATGTTCGGAAGTTCGTCCAAGAACAAAGAGATAAACATTTCTCATGTAAATAAGTTTTTAATTCAAAGAACAAAACTTGTTTACAAAATGACAAACTATTTAGACCAAATGATGCGATTTCCCGAGAATGGAGTGTTCGGAAAATAGCTCTATGGAATTGATCTTGTTGAATACTTTAGGGAAGCAAAGTTAAAAAATAACTCGTAAAAGTTTGACAAGTTTTAAAGTTCGTCCAATAACAAAGAGAGAAACATTTTTGACGTAAATAAGTTTTTATGTCAAAGACCAAAACTTGTTTGCAAAATGATAAACTATTTAGACCAAATGTTGCGATTTCCCAACCCTGGAATGTTTGAGAAATTGTTCGAAAGAATAGATAGTCTTGAATACTTTAAGGATTCGAGGTTATAAAAGAACTAGTGAAAGTTTGACATGTTCGGAAGTTCGTCCAAGAACAAAGAGATAAACATTTCTCATGTAAATAAGTTTTTAATTCAAAGAACAAAACTTGTTTACAAAATGACAAACTATTTAGACCAAATGATGCGATTTCCCGAGAATGGAGTGTTCGGACAATAGCTCTATGGAATTGATCTTGTTGAATACTTTAGGGAAGAAAAGTTAAAAAATAACTCGTAAAAGTTTGACAAGTTTTAAAGTTCGTCCAATAACAAAGAGAGAAACATTTTTGACGTAAATAAGTTTTTATGTCAAAGACCAAAACTTGTTTGCAAAATGATAAACTATTTAGACCAAATGTTGCGATTTCCCAACCCTGGAATGTTTGAGAAATTGTTCGAAAGAATAGATAGTCTTGAATACTTTAAGGATTCGATGTTATAAAAGAACTAGTGAAAGTTTGACATGTTCGGAAGTTCGTCCAAGAACAAAGAGATAAACATTTCTCATGTAAATAAGTTTTTAATTCAAAGAACAAAACTTGTTTACAAAATGACAAACTATTTAGACCAAATGATGCGATTTCCCGAGCATTGAGTGTTCGAAAAATAGCTCTAAGGAAGGGATCTCGATGAATACTCTAGGGAAGCAAAGTTAAAAAATAACTCGTAAAAGTTTGACAAGTTTGAAATTTCGTCCAAGAACAAAAAGAGAAACAATTCTTACGTAAATAAGTTTTTAATTCAAAGACCAAAACTTGTTTGCAAAATGATAAACTACTTAGACCAAATGATGCAATATCCCAAGCATGGAATGTTCCAAAAATTGTTCGAAAGAATAGATCGTCTTGAATACTTTAAGGATCCGATGTTATAAAAGAACTTGTAAAAGTTTGACAAGTTCGAAAGTTAGTCCAAGAACAAAGAGAGAAAAAATTCTTACGTAAATAAGTTTTTAATTCAAAGAACAAAACTTGTTTACAAAATGACAAACAATTTAGACCAAATGATGCGATTTCCCGAGAATGGAGTGTTCGAAAAATAGCTCTATGGAATGGATCTTGTTGAATACTTTAGGGAAGCAAAGTTAAAAAATAACTCGTAAAAGTTTGACAAGTTTTAAAGTTCGTCCAATAACAAAGAGTGAAACATTTTTGACGTAAATAAGTTTTTATGTCAAAGACCAAAACTTGTTTGCAAAATGATAAACTATTTAGACCAAATGATGAGATTTCTCAACCCTGGAATGTTTGAGAAATTGTTCGAAAGAATAGATAGTCTTGAATACTTTAAGGATTCGATGTTATAAAAGAACTAGTGAAAGTTTGACATGTTCGGAAGTTCGTCCAAGAACAAAGAGATAAACATTTCTCAGGTAAATAAGTTTTTAATTCAAAGACAAAAACTTGTTTGCAAAATGACAAACTATTTAGACCAAATGATTCGATTTCCCGAGCATGGAATGTTCGAAAAAACGCTCGAAGGAATGGATCGCCTTGAATACTTTATGGATCCGAAGTTAACAAAGACCTAGTAAAAGTTTGACAAGTTCGGAAGTTCGCCCAAGAACCAAGAGAGAAGCAATTCTCACGTAAATAAGTTTTTAATTCAAAGAACAAAACTTGTTTACAAAATGACAAACTATTTAGACCAAATGATGCGATTTCCCGAGAATGGAGTGTTCGGAAAATAGCTCTATGGAATGGATCTTGTTGAATACTTTAGGGAAGCAAAGTTAAAAAATAACTCGTAAAAGTTTGACAAGTTTTAAAGTTCGTCCAATAACAAAGAGTGAAACATTTTTTACGTCAATAAATTTTTATGTCAAAGACCAAAACTTGTTTGCAAAATGATAAACTATTTAGACCAAATGATGCGATTTCCCAACCCTGGAATGTTTGAGAAATTGTTCGAAAGAATAGATAGTCTTGAATACTATAAGGATTCGATGTTATAAAAGAACTAGTGAAAGTTTGACATGTTCGGAAGTTCGTCCAAGAACAAAGAGAGAAACATTTCTCACGTAAATAAGTTTTTAATTCAAAGCCCAAAACTTGTTTGCAAAATGACAAACTATTTAGACCAAATGATTCGATTTCCCGAGCATGGAATGTTCGAAAAAACGCTCGAAGGAATGGATCGCCTTGAATACTTTATGTATCCGAAGTTAACAAAGACCTAGTAAAAGTTTGACAAGTTCGGAAGTTAGCCCAAGAACCAAGAGAGAAGCAATTCTCACGTAAATAAGTTTTTAATTCAAAGAACAAAACTTGTTTACAAAATGACAAACTATTTAGACCAAATGATGCGATTTCCCGAGAATGGAGTGTTCGAAAAATAGCTCTATGGAATGGATCTTGTTGAATACTTTAGGGAAGCAAAGTTAAAAAATAACTCGTAAAAGTTTGACAAGTTTTAAAGTTCGTCCAATAACAAAGAGTGAAACATTTTTGACGTAAATAAGTTTTTATGTCAAAGACCAAAACTTGTTTGCAAAATGATAAACTATTTAGACCAAATGATGAGATTTCTCAACCCTGGAATGTTTGAGAAATTGTTCGAAAGAATAGATAGTCTTGAATACTTTAAGGATTCGATGTTATAAAAGAACTAGTGAAAGTTTGACATGTTCGGAAGTTCGTCCAAGAACAAAGAGATAAACATTTCTCAGGTAAATAAGTTTTTAATTCAAAGACAAAAACTTGTTTGCAAAATGACAAACTATTTAGACCAAATGATTCGATTTCCCGAGCATGGAATGTTCGAAAAAACGCTCGAAGGAATGGATCGCCTTGAATACTTTATGGATCCGAAGTTAACAAAGACCTAGTAAAAGTTTGACAAGTTCGGAAGTTCGCCCAAGAACCAAGAGAGAAGCAATTCTCACGTAAATAAGTTTTTAATTCAAAGAACAAAACTTGTTTACAAAATGACAAACTATTTAGACCAAATGATGCGATTTCCCGAGAATGGAGTGTTCGAAAAATAGCTCTATGGAATGGATCTTGTTGAATACTTTAGGGAAGCAAAGTTAAAAAATAACTCGTAAAAGTTTGACAAGTTTTAAAGTTCGTCCAATAACAAAGAGTGAAACATTTTTTACGTCAATAAATTTTTATGTCAAAGACCAAAACTTGTTTGCAAAATGATAAACTATTTAGACCAAATGATGCGATTTCCCAACCCTGGAATGTTTGAGAAATTGTTCGAAAGAATAGATAGTCTTGAATACTATAAGGATTCGATGTTATAAAAGAACTAGTGAAAGTTTGACATGTTCGGAAGTTCGTCCAAGAACAAAGAGAGAAACATTTCTCACGTAAATAAGTTTTTAATTCAAAGCCCAAAACTTTTGCAAAATGACAAACTATTTAGACCAAATGATTCGATTTCCCGGGCATGGAATGTTCGAAAAAACGCTCGAAGGAATGGATCTTCTTGAATACTTTATGGATCCGAAGTTAACAAAGACCTAGTAAAAGTTTGACAAGTTCGGAAGTTCGCCCAAGAACCAAGAGAGAAGCAATTCTCACGTAAATAAGTTTTTAATTCAAAGAACAAAACTTGTTTACAAAATGACAAACTATTTAGACCAAATGATGCGATTTCCCGAGAATGGAGTGTTCGAAAAATAGCTCTATGGAATGGATCTTGTTGAATACTTTAGGGAAGCAAAGTTAAAAAATAACTCGTAAAAGTTTGACAAGTTTTAAAGTTCGTCCAATAACAAAGAGAGAAACATTTTTGACGTAAATAAGTTTTTATGTCAAAGACCAAAACTTGTTTGCAAAATGATAAACTATTTAGACCAAATGATGCGATTTCCCAACCCTGGAATATTTGAGAAATTGTTCAGAAGAATAGATAGTCTTGAATACTTTAAGGATTCGATGTTATAAAAGAACTAGTGAAAGTTTGACATGTTCGGAAGTTCGTCCAAGAACAAAGAGAGAAACATTTCTCACGTAAATAAGTTTTTAATTCAAAGAACAAAACTTGTTTACAAAATGACAAACTATTTAGACCAAATGATGCGATTTCCCGAGAATGGAGTGTTCGGAAAATAGCTCTATGGAATTGATCTTGTTGAATACTTTAGGGAAGCAAAGTTAAAAAATAACTCGTAAAAGTTTGACAAGTTTTAAAGTTCGTCCAATAACAAAGAGAGAAACATTTTTGACGTAAATAAGTTGTTATGTCAAAGACCAAAACTTGTTTGCAAAATGATAAACTATTTAGACCAAATGTTGCGATTTCCCAACCCTAGAATGTTTGAGAAATTGTTCGAAAGAATAGATAGTCTTGAATACTTTAAGGATTCGATGTTATAAAAGAACTAGTGAAAGTTTGACATGTTCGGAAGTTCGTCCAAGAACAAAGAGAGAAACATTTCTCACGTAAATAAGTTTTTAATTCAAAGCCCAAAACTTGTTTGCAAAATGACAAACTATTTAGACCAAATGATTCGATTTCCCGAGCATGGAATGTTCGAAAAAACGCTCGAAGGAATGGATCGCCTTGAATACTTTATGGATCCGAAGTTAACAAAGACCTAGTAAAAGTTTGACAAGTTCGGAAGTTCGCCCAAGAACCAAGAGAGAAGCAATTCTCACGTAAATAAGTTTTTAATTCAAAGAACAAAACTTGTTTACAAAATGACAAACTATTTAGACCAAATGATGCGATTTCCCGAGAATGGAGTGTTCGAAAAATAGCTCTATGGAATGGATCTTGTTGAATACTTTAGGGAAGCAAAGTTAAAAAATAACTCGTAAAAGTTTGACAAGTTTTAAAGTTCGTCCAATAACAAAGAGTGAAACATTTTTGACGTAAATAAGTTTTTATGTCAAAGACCAAAACTTGTTTGCAAAATGATAAACTATTTAGACCAAATGATGAGATTTCTCAACCCTGGAATGTTTGAGAAATTGTTCGAAAGAATAGATAGTCTTGAATACTTTAAGGATTCGATGTTATAAAAGAACTAGTGAAAGTTTGACATGTTCGGAAGTTCGTCCAAGAACAAAGAGATAAACATTTCTCAGGTAAATAAGTTTTTAATTCAAAGACAAAAACTTGTTTGCAAAATGACAAACTATTTAGACCAAATGATTATATTTCCCGAGCATGGAATGTTCGAAAAAACGCTCGAAGGAATGGATCGCCTTGAATACTTTATGGATAAGAAGTTAACAAAGACCTAGTAAAAGTTTGACAAGTTCGGAAGTTCGCCCAAGAACCAAGAAAGAAGCAATTCTCACGTAAATAAGTTTTTAATTCAAAGAACAAAACTTGTTTACAAAATGACAAACTATTTAGACCAAATGATGCGATTTCCCGAGAATGGAGTGTTCGGAAAATAGCTCTATGGAATGGATCTTGTTGAATACTTTAGGGAAGCAAAGTTAAAAAATAACTCGTAAAAGTTTGACAAGTTTTAAAGTTCGTCCAATAACAAAGAGTGAAACATTTTTTACGTCAATAAATTTTTATGTCAAAGACCAAAACTTGTTTGCAAAATGATAAACTATTTAGACCAAATGATGCGATTTCCCAACCCTGGAATGTTTGAGAAATTGTTCGAAAGAATAGATAGTCTTGAATACTTTAAGGATTCGATGTTATAAAAGAACTAGTGAAAGTTTGACATGTTCGGAAGTTCGTCCAAGAACAAAGAGAGAAACATTTCTCACGTAAATAAGTTTTTAATTCAAAGCCCAAAACTTGTTTGCAAAATGACAAACTATTTAGACCAAATGATTCGATTTCCCGAGCATGGAATGTTCGAAAAAACGCTCGAAGGAATGGATCGCCTTGAATACTTTATGTATCCGAAGTTAACAAAGACCTAGTAAAAGTTTGACAAGTTCGGAAGTTAGCCCAAGAACCAAGAGAGAAGCAATTCTCACGTAAATAAGTTTTTAATTCAAAGAACAAAACTTGTTTACAAAATGACAAACTATTTAGACCAAATGATGCGATTTCCCGAGAATGGAGTGTTCGAAAAATAGCTCTATGGAATGGATCTTGTTGAATACTTTAGGGAAGCAAAGTTAAAAAATAACTCGTAAAAGTTTGACAAGTTTTAAAGTTCGTCCAATAACAAAGAGTGAAACATTTTTGACGTAAATAAGTTTTTATGTCAAAGACCAAAACTTGTTTGAAAAATGATAAACTATTTAGACCAAATGATGAGATTTCTCAACCCTGGAATGTTTGAGAAATTGTTCGAAAGAATAGATAGTCTTGAATACTTTAAGGATTCGATGTTATAAAAGAACTAGTGAAAGTTTGACATGTTCGGAAGTTCGTCCAAGAACAAAGAGATAAACATTTCTCAGGTAAATAAGTTTTTAATTCAAAGACAAAAACTTGTTTGCAAAATGACAAACTATTTAGACCAAATGATTCGATTTCCCGAGCATGGAATGTTCGAAAAAACGCTCGAAGGAATGGATCGCCTTGAATACTTTATGGATCCGAAGTTAACAAAGACCTAGTAAAAGTTTGACAAGTTCGGAAGTTCGCCCAAGAACCAAGAGAGAAGCAATTCTCACGTAAATAAGTTTTTAATTCAAAGAACAAAACTTGTTTACAAAATGACAAACTATTTAGACCAAATGATGCGATTTCCCGAGAATGGAGTGTTCGGAAAATAGCTCTATGGAATGGATCTTGTTGAATACTTTAGGGAAGCAAAGTTAAAAAATAACTCGTAAAAGTTTGACAAGTTTTAAAGTTCGTCCAATAACAAAGAGTGAAACATTTTTTACGTCAATAAATTTTTATGTCAAAGACCAAAACTTGTTTGCAAAATGATAAACTATTTAGACCAAATGATGCGATTTCCCAACCCTGGAATGTTTGAGAAATTGTTCGAAAGAATAGATAGTCTTGAATACTTTAAGGATTCGATGTTATAAAAGAACTAGTGAAAGTTTGACATGTTCGGAAGTTCGTCCAAGAACAAAGAGAGAAACATTTCTCACGTAAATAAGTTTTTAATTCAAAGAACAAAACTTGTTTACAAAATGACAAACTATTTAGACCAAATGATTCGATTTCCCGAGCATGGAATGTTCGAAAAAACGCTCGAAGGAATGGATCGCCTTGAATACTTTATGGATCCGAAGTTAACAAAGACCTAGTAAAAGTTTGACAAGTTCGGAAGTTCGCCCAAGAACCAAGAGAGAAGCAATTCTCACGTAAATAAGTTTTTAATTCAAAGAACAAAACTTGTTTACAAAATGACAAACTATTTAGACCAAATGATGCGATTTCCCGAGAATGGAGTGTTCGAAAAATAGCTCTATGGAATGGATCTTGTTGAATACTTTAGGGAAGCAAAGTTAAAAAATAACTCGTAAAAGTTTGACAAGTTTTAAAGTTCGTCCAATAACAAAGAGTGAAACATTTTTGACGTAAATAAGTTTTTATGTCAAAGACCAAAACTTGTTTGCAAAATGATAAACTATTTAGACCAAATGATGAGATTTCTCAACCCTGGAATGTTTGAGAAATTGTTCGAAAGAATAGATAGTCTTGAATACTTTAAGGATTCGATGTTATAAAAGAACTAGTGAAAGTTTGACATGTTCGGAAGTTCGTCCAAGAACAAAGAGATAAACATTTCTCAGGTAAATAAGTTTTTAATTCAAAGACAAAAACTTGTTTGCAAAATGACAAACTATTTAGACCAAATGATTATATTTCCCGAGCATGGAATGTTCGAAAAAACGCTCGAAGGAATGGATCGCCTTGAATACTTTATGGATAAGAAGTTAACAAAGACCTAGTAAAAGTTTGACAAGTTCGGAAGTTCGCCCAAGAACCAAGAAAGAAGCAATTCTCACGTAAATAAGTTTTTAATTCAAAGAACAAAACTTGTTTACAAAATGACAAACTATTTAGACCAAATGATGCGATTTCCCGAGAATGGAGTGTTCGGAAAATAGCTCTATGGAATGGATCTTGTTGAATACTTTAGGGAAGCAAAGTTAAAAAATAACTCGTAAAAGTTTGACAAGTTTTAAAGTTCGTCCAATAACAAAGAGTGAAACATTTTTTACGTCAATAAATTTTTATGTCAAAGACCAAAACTTGTTTGCAAAATGATAAACTATTTAGACCAAATGATGCGATTTCCCAACCCTGGAATGTTTGAGAAATTGTTCGAAAGAATAGATAGTCTTGAATACTTTAAGGATTCGATGTTATAAAAGAACTAGTGAAAGTTTGACATGTTCGGAAGTTCGTCCAAGAACAAAGAGAGAAACATTTCTCACGTAAATAAGTTTTTAATTCAAAGCCCAAAACTTGTTTGCAAAATGACAAACTATTTAGACCAAATGATTCGATTTCCCGAGCATGGAATGTTCGAAAAAACGCTCGAAGGAATGGATCGCCTTGAATACTTTATGTATCCGAAGTTAACAAAGACCTAGTAAAAGTTTGACAAGTTCGGAAGTTAGCCCAAGAACCAAGAGAGAAGCAATTCTCACGTAAATAAGTTTTTAATTCAAAGAACAAAACTTGTTTACAAAATGACAAACTATTTAGACCAAATGATGCGATTTCCCGAGAATGGAGTGTTCGAAAAATAGCTCTATGGAATGGATCTTGTTGAATACTTTAGGGAAGCAAAGTTAAAAAATAACTCGTAAAAGTTTGACAAGTTTTAAAGTTCGTCCAATAACAAAGAGTGAAACATTTTTGACGTAAATAAGTTTTTATGTCAAAGACCAAAACTTGTTTGAAAAATGATAAACTATTTAGACCAAATGATGAGATTTCTCAACCCTGGAATGTTTGAGAAATTGTTCGAAAGAATAGATAGTCTTGAATACTTTAAGGATTCGATGTTATAAAAGAACTAGTGAAAGTTTGACATGTTCGGAAGTTCGTCCAAGAACAAAGAGATAAACATTTCTCAGGTAAATAAGTTTTTAATTCAAAGACAAAAACTTGTTTGCAAAATGACAAACTATTTAGACCAAATGATTCGATTTCCCGAGCATGGAATGTTCGAAAAAACGCTCGAAGGAATGGATCGCCTTGAATACTTTATGGATCCGAAGTTAACAAAGACCTAGTAAAAGTTTGACAAGTTCGGAAGTTCGCCCAAGAACCAAGAGAGAAGCAATTCTCACGTAAATAAGTTTTTAATTCAAAGAACAAAACTTGTTTACAAAATGACAAACTATTTAGACCAAATGATGCGATTTCCCGAGAATGGAGTGTTCGGAAAATAGCTCTATGGAATGGATCTTGTTGAATACTTTAGGGAAGCAAAGTTAAAAAATAACTCGTAAAAGTTTGACAAGTTTTAAAGTTCGTCCAATAACAAAGAGTGAAACATTTTTTACGTCAATAAATTTTTATGTCAAAGACCAAAACTTGTTTGCAAAATGATAAACTATTTAGACCAAATGATGCGATTTCCCAACCCTGGAATGTTTGAGAAATTGTTCGAAAGAATAGATAGTCTTGAATACTATAAGGATTCGATGTTATAAAAGAACTAGTGAAAGTTTGACATGTTCGGAAGTTCGTCCAAGAACAAAGAGAGAAACATTTCTCACGTAAATAAGTTTTTAATTCAAAGCCCAAAACTTGTTTGCAAAATGACAAACTATTTAGACCAAATGATTCGATTTCCCGGGCATGGAATGTTCGAAAAAACGCTCGAAGGAATGGATCTTCTTGAATACTTTATGGATCCGAAGTTAACAAAGACCTAGTAAAAGTTTGACAAGTTCGGAAGTTCGCCCAAGAACCAAGAGAGAAGCAATTCTCACGTAAATAAGTTTTTAATTCAAAGAACAAAACTTGTTTACAAAATTACAAACTATTTAGACCAAATGATGCGATTTCCCGAGAATGGAGTGTTCGAAAAATAGCTCTATGGAATGGATCTTGTTGAATACTTTAGGGAAGCAAAGTTAAAAAATAACTCGTAAAAGTTTGACAAGTTTTAAAGTTCGTCCAATAACAAAGAGAGAAACATTTTTGACGTAAATAAGTTTTTATGTCAAAGACCAAAACTTGTTTGCAAAATGATAAACTATTTAGACCAAATGATGCGATTTCCCAACCCTGGAATGTTTGAGAAATTGTTCAGAAGAATAGATAGTCTTGAATACTTTAAGGATTCGATGTTATAAAAGAACTAGTGAAAGTTTGACATGTTCGGAAGTTCGTCCAAGAACAAAGAGAGAAACATTTCTCACGTAAATAAGTTTTTAATTCAAAGAACAAAACTTGTTTACAAAATGACAAACTATTTAGACCAAATGATGCGATTTCCCGAGAATGGAGTGTTCGGAAAATAGCTCTATGGAATTGATCTTGTTGAATACTTTAGGGAAGCAAAGTTAAAAAATAACTCGTAAAAGTTTGACAAGTTTTAAAGTTCGTCCAATAACAAAGAGAGAAACATTTTTGACGTAAATAAGTTTTTATGTCAAAGACCAAAACTTGTTTGCAAAATGATAAACTATTTAGACCAAATGTTGCGATTTCCCAACCCTAGAATGTTTGAGAAATTGTTCGAAAGAATAGATAGTCTTGAATACTTTAAGGATTCGATGTTATAAAAGAACTAGTGAAAGTTTGACATGTTCGGAAGTTCGTCCAAGAACAAAGAGAGAAACATTTCTCACGTAAATAAGTTTTTAATTCAAAGCCCAAAACTTGTTTGCAAAATGACAAACTATTTAGACCAAATGATTCGATTTCCCGAGCATGGAATGTTCGAAAAAACGCTCGAAGGAATGGATCGTCTTGAATACTTTATGGATCCGAAGTTAACAAAGACCTAGTAAAAGTTTGACAAGTTCGGAAGTTCGCCCAAGAACCAAGAGAGAAGCAGTTCTCACGTAAATAAGTTTTTAATTCAAAGAACAAAACTTGTTTACAAAATGACAAACTATTTAGACCAAATGATGCGATTTCCCGAGAATGGAGTGTTCGAAAAATAGCTCTATGGAATGGATCTTGTTGAATACTTTAGGGAAGCAAAGTTAAAAAATAACTCGTAAAAGTTTGACAAGTTTTAAAGTTCGTCCAATAACAAAGAGAGAAACATTTTTGACGTAAATAAGTTTTTATGTCAAAGACCAAAACTTGTTTGCAAAATGATAAACTATTTAGACCAAATGATGCAATTTCCCAACCCTGGAATGTTTGAGAAATTGTTCGAAAGAATAGATAGTCTTGAATATTTAAAGGATTCGATGTTATAAAAGAACTATTGAAAGTTTGACATGTTCGGAAGTTCGTCTAAGAACAAAGAGAGAAACATTTCTCACGTAAATAAGTTTTTAATTCTAAGACCAAAACTTGTTTGCAAAATGACAAACTATTTAGACCAAATGATTCGATTTCCCGAGCATGGAATGTTCGAAAAAATGCTCGAAGGAATGGATCGTCTTGAATACTTTATGGATCCGAAGTTAACAAAGACCTAGTAAAAGTTTGACAAGTTCGGAAGTTCGCCCAAGAACCAAGAGAGAAGCAATTCTCACGTAAATAAGTTTTTAATTCAAAGAACAAAACTTGTTTACAAAATGACAAACTATTTAGACCAAATGATGCGATTTCCCGAGAATGGAGTGTTCGGAAAATAGCTCTATGGAATTGATCTTGTTGAATACTTTAGGGAAGCAAAGTTAAAAAATAACTCGTAAAAGTTTGACAAGTTTTAAAGTTAGTCCAATAACAAAGAGTGAAACATTTTTTACGTCAATAAATTTTTATGTCAAAGACCAAAACTTGTTTGCAAAATGATAAACTATTTAGACCAAATGATGCGATTTCCCAACCCTGGAATGTTTGAGAAATTGTTCGAAAGAATAGATAGTCTTGAATACTTTAAGGATTCGATGTTATAAAAGAACTAGTGAAAGTTTGACATGTTCGGAAGTTCGTCCAAGAACAAAGAGAGAAACATTTCTCAGGTAAATAAGTTTTTAATTCAAAGACCAAAACTTGTTTGCAAAATGACAAACTATTTAGACCAAATGATTCGATTTCCCGAGCATGGAATGTTCGAAAAAACGCTCGAAGGAATGGATCGTCTTGAATACTTTATGGATCCGAAGTTAACAAAGACCTAGTAAAAGTTTGACAAGTTCGGAAGTTCGCCCAAGAACCAAGAGAGAAGCAATTCTCACGTAAATAAGTTTTTAATTCAAAGAACAAAACTTGTTTACAAAATGACAAACTATTTAGACCAAATGATGCGATTTCCCGAGAATGGAGTGTTCGGAAAATAGCTCTATGGAATTGATCTTGTTGAATACTTTAGGGAAGCAAAGTTAAAAAATAACTCGTAAAAGTTTGACAAGTTTTAAAGTTCGTCCAATAACAAAGAGAGAAACATTTTTGACGTAAATAAGTTTTTATGTCAAAGACCAAAACTTGTTTGCAAAATT
Source organism: Kokia cookei (assembly GCA_039519145.1). NCBI lineage: Eukaryota > Viridiplantae > Streptophyta > Magnoliopsida > Malvales > Malvaceae > Kokia > Kokia cookei. The sequence goes on along the minus strand of CM076903.1, from coordinate 22,429,483 downwards.
ATAAACTATTTAGACCAAATGTTGCGATTTCCCAACCCTGGAATGTTTGAGAAATTGTTCGAAAGAATAGATAGTCTTGAATACTTTAAGGATTCGATGTTATAAAAGAACTAGTGAAAGTTTGACATGTTCGGAAGTTCGTCCAAGAACAAAGAGAGAAACATTTCTCACGTAAATAAGTTTTTAATTCAAAGCCCAAAACTTGTTTGCAAAATGACAAACTATTTAGGCCAAATGATTTGATTTCCCGAGCATGGAATGTTCGAAAAAATGCTCGAAGGAATGGATCATGTTGAACACTTTATGGATCCGAAGTTAACAAAGACCTAGTAAAAGTTTGACAAGTTCGGAAGTTCGCCCAAGAACCAAGAGAGAAGCAATTCTCACGTAAATAAGTTTTTAATTCAAAGAACAAAACTTGTTTACAAAATGACAAACTATTTAGACCAAATGATGCGATTTCCCGAGAATGGAGTGTTCGGAAAATAGCTCTATGGAATTGATCTTGTTGAATACTTTAGGGAAGCAAAGTTAAAAAATAACTCGTAAAAGTTTGACAAGTTTTAAAGTTCGTCCAATAACAAAGAGAGAAACATTTTTGACGTAAATAAGTTTTTATGTCAAAGACCAAAACTTGTTTGCAAAATGATAAACTATTTAGACCAAATGTTGTGATTTCCCAACCCTGGAATGTTTGAGAAATTGTTCGAAAGAATAGATAGTCTTGAATACTTTAAGGATTCGATGTTATAAAAGAACTAGTGAAAGTTTGACATGTTCGGAAGTTCGTCCAAGAACAAAGAGATAAACATTTCTCAGGTAAATAAGTTTTTAATTCAAAGACAAAAACTTGTTTGCAAAATGACAAACTATTTAGACCAAATGATTCGATTTCCCGAGCATGGAATGTTCGAAAAAACGCTCGAAGGAATGGATCGCCTTGAATACTTTATGGATCCGAAGTTAACAAAGACCTAGTAAAAGTTTGACAAGTTCGGAAGTTCGCCCAAGAACCAAGAGAGAAGCAATTCTCACGTAAATAAGTTTTTAATTCAAAGAACAAAACTTGTTTACAAAATGACAAACTATTTAGACCAAATGATGCGATTTCCCGAGAATGGAGTGTTCGGAAAATAGCTCTATGGAATGGATCTTGTTGAATACTTTAGGGAAGCAAAGTTAAAAAATAACTCGTAAAAGTTTGACAAGTTTTAAAGTTCGTCCAATAACAAAGAGTGAAACATTTTTGACGTCAATAAGTTTTTATGTCAAAGACCAAAACTTGTTTGCAAAATGATAAACTATTTAGACCAAATGTTGCGATTTCCCAACCCTGGAATGTTTGAGAAATTGTTCGAAAGAATAGATAGTCTTGAATACTTTAAGGATTCGATGTTATAAAAGAACTAGTGAAAGTTTGACATGTTCGGAAGTTCGTCCAAGAACAAAGAGAGAAACATTTCTCAGGTAAATAAGTTTTTAATTCAAAGAACAAAACTTGTTTACAAAATGACACACTATTTAGACCAAATGATGCGATTTCCCGAGCATTGAGTGTTCGAAAAATAGCTCTAAGGAAGGGATCTCGATGAATACTCTAGGGAAGCAAAGTTAAAAAATAACTCGTAAAAGTTTGACAAGTTTGAAATTTCGTCCAAGAACAAAAAGAGAAACAATTCTTACGTAAATAAGTTTTTAATTCAAAGACCAAAACTTGTTTGCAAAATGATAAACTACTTAGACCAAATGATGCAATATCCCAAGCATGGAATGTTCCAAAAATTGTTCGAAAGAATAGATCGTCTTGAATACTTTAAGGATCCGATGTTATAAAAGAACTTGTAAAAGTTTGACAAGTTCGAAAGTTAGTCCAAGAACAATGAGAGAAAAAATTCTTACGTAAATAAGTTTTTAATTCAAAGAACAAAACTTGTTTACAAAATGACAAACTATTTAGACCAAATGATGCGATTTCCCGAGAATGGAGTGTTCGAAAAATAGCTCTATGGAATGGATCTTGTTGAATACTTTAGGGAAGCAAAGTTAAAAAATAACTCGTAAAAGTTTGACAAGTTTTAAAGTTCGTCCAATAACAAAGAGTGAAACATTTTTGACGTAAATAAGTTTTTATGTCAAAGACCAAAACTTGTTTGCAAAATGATAAACTACTTAGACCAAATGATGCAATATCCCAAGCATGGAATGTTCCAAAAATTGTTCGAAAGAATAGATCATCTTGAATACTTTAAGGATCCGATGTTATAAAAGAACTTGTAAAAGTTTGACAAGTTCGAAAGTTAGTCCAAGAACAAAGAGAGAAAAAATTCTTACGTAAATAAGTTTTTAATTCAAAGAACAAAACTTGTTTACAAAATGACAAACTATTTAGACCAAATGATGCGATTTCCCGAGAATGGAGTGTTCAGAAAATAGCTCTATGGAATGGATCTTGTTGAATACTTTAGGGAAGCAAAGTTAAAAAATAACTCGTAAAAGTTTGACAAGTTTTAAATTCGTCCAATAACAAAGAGAGAAACATTTTTTACGCAAATAAGTTTTTATGTCAAAGACCAAAACTTGTTTGCAAAATGATAAACTATTTAGACCAAATGATGAGATTTCTCAACCTTGGAATGTTTGAGAAATTGTTCGAAAGAATAGATAGTCTTGAATACTTTAAGGATTCGATGTTATAAAATAACTAGCGAAAGTTTGACATGTTCGGAAGTTCGTCCAAGAACAAAGAGAGAAACATTTCTCACGTAAATAAGTTTTTAATTCAAAGACCAAAACTTGTTTGCAAAATGACAAACTATTTAGACCAAATGATTCGATTTCCCGAGCATGGAATGTTCGAAAAAATGCTCGAAGGAATGGATCATCTTGAACACTTTATGGATCCGAAGTTAACAAAGACCTAGTAAAAGTTTGACAAGTTCGGATGTTCGCCCAAGAACAAAGAGAGAAGCAATTCTCACGTAAATAAGTTTTTAATTCAAAGAACAAAACTTGTTTACAAAATGACAAACTATTTAGACCAAATGATGCGATTTCCCGAGAATGGAGTGTTCGGAAAATAGCTCTATGGAATTGATCTTGTTGAATACTTTAGGGAAGCAAAGTTCAAAAATAACTCGTAAAAGTTTGACAAGTTTTAAAGTTCGTCCAATAACAAAGAGAGAAACATTTTTGACGTAAATAAGTTTTTATGTCAAAGACCAAAACTTGTTTGCAAAATGATAAACTATTTAGACCAAATGTTGCGATTTCCCAACCCTGGAATGTTTGAGAAATTGTTCGAAAGAATAGATAGTCTTGAATACTTTAAGGATTCGATGTTATAAAAGAACTAGTGAAAGTTTGACATGTTCGGAAGTTCGTCCAAGAACAAAGAGATAAACATTTCTCATGTAAATAAGTTTTTAATTCAAAGAACAAAACTTGTTTACAAAATGACAAACTATTTAGACCAAATGATGCGATTTCCCGAGAATGGAGTGTTCGGAAAATAGCTCTATGGAATGGATCTTGTTGAATACTTTAGGGAAGCAAAGTTAAAAAATAACTCGTAAAAGTTTGACAAGTTTTAAAGTTCGTCCAATAACAAAGAGTGAAACATTTTTGACGTAAATAAGTTTTTATGTCAAAGACCAAAACTTGTTTGCAAAATGATATACTATTTAGACCAAATGATGAGATTTCTCAACCCTGGAATGTTTGAGAAATTGTTCGAAAGAATAGATAGTCTTGAATACTTTAAGGATTCGATGTTATAAAAGAACTAGTGAAAGTTTGACATGTTCGGAAGTTCGTCCAAGAACAAAGAGAGAAACATTTCTCACGTAAATAAGTTTTTAATTCAAAGAACAAAACTTGTTTGCAAAATGACAAACTATTTAGACCAAATGATTCGATTTCTCGAGCATGGAATGTTCGAAAAAACGCTCGAAGGAATGAATCGTCTTGAATACTTTATGGATCCGAAGTTAACAAAGACCTAGTAAAAGTTTGACAAGTTCGGAAGTTCGCCCAAGAACCAAGAGAGAAGCAATTCTCACGTAAATAAGTTTTTAATTCAAAGAACAAAACTTGTTTACAAAATGACAAACTATTTAGACCAAATGATGCGATTTCCCGAGAATGGAGTGTTTGAAAAATAGCTCTATGGAATGGATCTTGTTGAATACTTTAGGGAAGCAAAGTTAAAAAATAAGTCGTAAAAGTTTGACAAGTTTTAAAGGTCATCCAATGACAAAGAGTGAAACATTTTTGTCGTAAATAAGTTTTTATGTCAAAGACCAAAACTTGTTTGAAAAATGATAAACTATTTAGACCAAATGTTGCGATTTCCCAACCCTGGAATGTTTGAGAAATTGTTCGAGAGAACAGATAGGCTTGAATACTTTAAGGATTCGATGTTATAAAAGAACTAGTGAAAGTTTGACATGTTCGGAAGTTCGTCCAAGAACAAAGAGATAAACATTTCACATGTAAATAAGTTTTTAATTCAAAGAACAAAACTTGTTTACAAAATGACAAACTATTTAGACCAAATGATGCGATTTCCCGAGAATGGAGTGTTCGGAAAATAGCTCTATGGAATTGATCTTGTTGAATACTTTAGGGAAGCAAAGTTAAAAAATAACTCGTAAAAGTTTGACAAGTTTTAAAGTTCGTCCAATAACAAAGAGAGAAACATTTTTGACGTAAATAAGTTTTTATGTCAAAGACCAAAACTTGTTTGCAAAATGATAAACTATTTAGACCAAATGTTGCGATTTCCCAACCCTGGAATGTTTGAGAAATTGTTCGAAAGAATAGATAGTCTTGAATACTTTAAGGATTCGATGTTATAAAAGAACTAGTGAAAGTTTGACATGTTCGGAAGTTCGTCCAAGAACAAAGAGATAAACATTTCTCATGTAAATAAGTTTTTAATTCAAAGAACAAAACTTGTTTACAAAATGACAAACTATTTAGACCAAATGATGCGATTTCCCGAGAATGGAGTGTTCGGAAAATAGCTCTATGGAATGGATCTTGTTGAATACTTTAGGGAAGCAAAGTTAAAAAATAACTCGTAAAAGTTTGACAAGTTTTAAATTCGTCCAATAACAAAGAGAGAAACATTTTTGACGCAAATAAGTTTTTATGTCAAAGACCAAAACTTGTTTGCAAAATGATAAACTATTTAGACCAAATGATGAGATTTCTCAACCCTGGAATGTTTGAGAAATTGTTGGAAAGAATAGATAGTCTTGAATACTTTAAGGATTCGATGTTATAAAATAACTAGCGAAAGTTTGACATGTTCGGAAGTTCGTCCAAGAACAAAGAGAGAAACATTTCTCACGTAAAAAAGTTTTTAATTCAAAGACCAAAACTTGTTTGCAAAATGACAAACTATTTAGACCAAATGATTCGATTTCCCGAGCATGGAATGTTCGAAAAAACGCTCGAAGGAATGGATCGTCTTGAATACTTTATGGATCCGAAGTTAACAAAGACCTAGTAAAAGTTTGACAAGTTCGGAAGTTCGCCCAAGAACCAAGAGAGAAGCAATTCTCACGTAAATAAGTTTTTAATTCAAAGAACAAAACTTGTTTACAAAATGACAAACTATTTAGACCAAATGATGCGATTTCCCGAGAATGGAGTGTTTGAAAAATAGCTCTATGGAATGGATCTTGTTGAATACTTTAGGGAAGCAAAGTTAAAAAATAAGTCGTAAAAGTTTGACAAGTTTTAAAGGTCATCCAATGACAAAGAGTGAAACATTTTTGTCGTAAATAAGTTTTTATGTCAAAGACCAAAACTTGTTTGAAAAATGATAAACTATTTAGACCAAATGTTGCGATTTCCCAACCCTGGAATGTTTGAGAAATTGTTCGAGAGAACAGATAGGCTTGAATACTTTAAGGATTCGATGTTATAAAAGAACTAGTGAAAGTTTGACATGTTCGGAAGTTCGTCCAAGAACAAAGAGAGAAACATTTCTCACGTAAATAAGTTTTTAATTCAAAGCCCAAAACTTGTTTGCAAAATGACAAACTATTTAGACCAAATGATTCGATTTCCCGAGCATGGAATGTTCGAAAAAACGCTCGAAGGAATGAATCTTCTTGAATACTTTATGGATCCGAAGTTAACAAAGACCTAGTAAAAGTTTGACAAGTTCGGAAGTTCGCCCAAGAACAAAGAGAGAAGCAATTCTCACGTAAATAAGTTTTTAATTCAAAGAACAAAACTTGTTTACAAAATGACAAACTATTTAGACCAAATGATGCGATTTCCCGAGAATGGAGTGTTCGGAAAATAGCTCTATGGAATTGATCTTGTTGAATACTTTAGGGAAGCAAAGTTAAAAAATAACTCGTAAAAGTTTGACAAGTTTTAAAGTTCGTCCAATAACAAAGAGAGAAACATTTTTGACGTAAATAAGTTTTTATGTCAAAGACCAAAACTTGTTTGCAAAATGATAAACTATTTAGACCAAATGTTGCGATTTCCCAACCCTGGAATGTTTGAGAAATTGTTCGAAAGAATAGATAGTCTTGAATACTTTAAGGATTCGATGTTATAAAAGAACTAGTGAAAGTTTGACATGTTCGGAAGTTCGTCCAAGAACAAAGAGATAAACATTTCTCATGTAAATAAGTTTTTAATTCAAAGAACAAAACTTGTTTACAAAATGACAAACTATTTAGACCAAATGATGCGATTTCCCGAGAATGGAGTGTTCGGAAAATAGCTCTATGGAATGGATCTTGTTGAATACTTTAGGGAAGCAAAGTTAAAAAATAACTCGTAAAAGTTTGACAAGTTTTAAAGTTCGTCCAATAACAAAGAGTGAAACATTTTTGACGTAAATAAGTTTTTATGTCAAAGACCAAAACTTGTTTGCAAAATGATATACTATTTAGACCAAATGATGAGATTTCTCAACCCTGGAATGTTTGAGAAATTGTTCGAAAGAATAGATAGTCTTGAATACTTTAAGGATTCGATGTTATAAAAGAACTAGTGAAAGTTTGACATGTTCGGAAGTTCGTCCAAGAACAAAGAGAGAAACATTTCTCACGTAAATAAGTTTTTAATTCAAAGAACAAAACTTGTTTGCAAAATGACAAACTATTTAGACCAAATGATTCGATTTCTCGAGCATGGAATGTTCGAAAAAACGCTCGAAGGAATGAATCGTCTTGAATACTTTATGGATCCGAAGTTAACAAAGACCTAGTAAAAGTTTGACAAGTTCGGAAGTTCGCCCAAGAACCAAGAGAGAAGCAATTCTCACGTAAATAAGTTTTTAATTCAAAGAACAAAACTTGTTTACAAAATGACAAACTATTTAGACCAAATGATGCGATTTCCCGAGAATGGAGTGTTTGAAAAATAGCTCTATGGAATGGATCTTGTTGAATACTTTAGGGAAGCAAAGTTAAAAAATAAGTCGTAAAAGTTTGACAAGTTTTAAAGGTCATCCAATGACAAAGAGTGAAACATTTTTGTCGTAAATAAGTTTTTATGTCAAAGACCAAAACTTGTTTGAAAAATGATAAACTATTTAGACCAAATGTTGCGATTTCCCAACCCTGGAATGTTTGAGAAATTGTTCGAGAGAACAGATAGGCTTGAATACTTTAAGGATTCGATGTTATAAAAGAACTAGTGAAAGTTTGACATGTTCGGAAGTTCGTCCAAGAACAAAGAGATAAACATTTCACATGTAAATAAGTTTTTAATTCAAAGAACAAAACTTGTTTACAAAATGACAAACTATTTAGACCAAATGATGCGATTTCCCGAGAATGGAGTGTTCGGAAAATAGCTCTATGGAATTGATCTTGTTGAATACTTTAGGGAAGCAAAGTTAAAAAATAACTCGTAAAAGTTTGACAAGTTTTAAAGTTCGTCCAATAACAAAGAGAGAAACATTTTTGACGTAAATAAGTTTTTATGTCAAAGACCAAAACTTGTTTGCAAAATGATAAACTATTTAGACCAAATGTTGCGATTTCCCAACCCTGGAATGTTTGAGAAATTGTTCGAAAGAATAGATAGTCTTGAATACTTTAAGGATTCGATGTTATAAAAGAACTAGTGAAAGTTTGACATGTTCGGAAGTTCGTCCAAGAACAAAGAGATAAACATTTCTCATGTAAATAAGTTTTTAATTCAAAGAACAAAACTTGTTTACAAAATGACAAACTATTTAGACCAAATGATGCGATTTCCCGAGAATGGAGTGTTCGGAAAATAGCTCTATGGAATGGATCTTGTTGAATACTTTAGGGAAGCAAAGTTAAAAAATAACTCGTAAAAGTTTGACAAGTTTTAAATTCGTCCAATAACAAAGAGAGAAACATTTTTGACGCAAATAAGTTTTTATGTCAAAGACCAAAACTTGTTTGCAAAATGATAAACTATTTAGACCAAATGATGAGATTTCTCAACCCTGGAATGTTTGAGAAATTGTTGGAAAGAATAGATAGTCTTGAATACTTTAAGGATTCGATGTTATAAAATAACTAGCGAAAGTTTGACATGTTCGGAAGTTCGTCCAAGAACAAAGAGAGAAACATTTCTCACGTAAAAAAGTTTTTAATTCAAAGACCAAAACTTGTTTGCAAAATGACAAACTATTTAGACCAAATGATTCGATTTCCCGAGCATGGAATGTTCGAAAAAACGCTCGAAGGAATGGATCGTCTTGAATACTTTATGGATCCGAAGTTAACAAAGACCTAGTAAAAGTTTGACAAGTTCGGAAGTTCGCCCAAGAACCAAGAGAGAAGCAATTCTCACGTAAATAAGTTTTTAATTCAAAGAACAAAACTTGTTTACAAAATGACAAACTATTTAGACCAAATGATGCGATTTCCCGAGAATGGAGTGTTTGAAAAATAGCTCTATGGAATGGATCTTGTTGAATACTTTAGGGAAGCAAAGTTAAAAAATAAGTCGTAAAAGTTTGACAAGTTTTAAAGGTCATCCAATGACAAAGAGTGAAACATTTTTGTCGTAAATAAGTTTTTATGTCAAAGACCAAAACTTGTTTGAAAAATGATAAACTATTTAGACCAAATGTTGCGATTTCCCAACCCTGGAATGTTTGAGAAATTGTTCGAGAGAACAGATAGGCTTGAATACTTTAAGGATTCGATGTTATAAAAGAACTAGTGAAAGTTTGACATGTTCGGAAGTTCGTCCAAGAACAAAGAGAGAAACATTTCTCACGTAAATAAGTTTTTAATTCAAAGCCCAAAACTTGTTTGCAAAATGACAAACTATTTAGACCAAATGATTCGATTTCCCGAGCATGGAATGTTCGAAAAAACGCTCGAAGGAATGAATCTTCTTGAATACTTTATGGATCCGAAGTTAACAAAGACCTAGTAAAAGTTTGACAAGTTCGGAAGTTCGCCCAAGAACAAAGAGAGAAGCAATTCTCACGTAAATAAGTTTTTAATTCAAAGAACAAAACTTGTTTACAAAATGACAAACTATTTAGACCAAATGATGCGATTTCCCGAGAATGGAGTGTTCGGAAAATAGCTCTATGGAATTGATCTTGTTGAATACTTTAGGGAAGCAAAGTTAAAAAATAACTCGTAAAAGTTTGACAAGTTTTAAAGTTCGTCCAATAACAAAGAGAGAAACATTTTTGACGTAAATAAGTTTTTATGTCAAAGACCAAAACTTGTTTGCAAAATTATAAACTATTTAGACCAAATGTTGCGATTTCCCAACCCTGGAATGTTTGAGAAATTGTTCGAAAGAATAGATAGTCTTGAATACTTTAAGGATTCGATGTTATAAAAGAACTAGTGAAAGTTTGACATGTTCGGAAGTTCGTCCAAGAACAAAGAGATAAACATTTCTCATGTAAATAAGTTTTTAATTCAAAGAACAAAACTTGTTTACAAAATGACAAACTATTTAGACCAAATGATGCGATTTCCCGAGCATTGAGTGTTCGAAAAATAGCTCTAAGGAAGGGATCTCGATGAATACTCTAGGGAAGCAAAGTTAAAAAATAACTCGTAAAAGTTTGACAAGTTTGAAATTTCGTCCAAGAACAAAAAGAGAAACAATTCTTACGTAAATAAGTTTTTAATTCAAAGACCAAAACTTGTTTGCAAAATGATAAACTACTTAGACCAAATGATGCAATATCCCAAGCATGGAACGTTCCAAAAATTGTTCGAAAGAATAGATCGTCTTGAATAATTTAAGGATCCGATGTTATAAAAGAACTTGTAAAAGTTTGACAAGTTCGAAAGTTAGTCCAAGAACAAAGAGAGAAAAAATTCTTACGTAAATAAGTTTTTAATTCAAAGAACAAAACTTGTTTACAAAATGACAAACTATTTAGACCAAATGATGCGATTTCCCGAGAATGGAGTGTTCGGAAAATAGCTCTATGGAATGGATCTTGTTGAATACTTTAGGGAAGCAAAGTTAAAAAATAACTCGTAAAAGTTTGACAAGTTTTAAATTCGTCCAATAACAAAGAGAGAAACATTTTTGACGCAAATAAGTTTTTATGTCAAAGACCAAAACTTGTTTGCAAAATGATAAACTATTTAGACCAAATGATGAGATTTCTCAACCCCGGAATGTTTGAGAAATTGTTCGAAAGAATAGATAGTCTTGAATACTTTAAGGATTCGATGTTATAAAATAACTAGCGAAAGTTTGACATGTTCGGAAGTTCGTCCAAGAACAAAGAGAGAAACATTTCTCACGTAAATAAGTTTTTAATTCAAAGACCAAAACTTGTTTGCAAAATGACAAACTATTTAGACCAAATGATTTGATTTCCCGAGCATGGAATGTTCGAAAAAATGCTCGAAGGAATCGATCATCTTGAATACTTTATGGATCCGAAGTTAACAAAGACCTAGTAAAAGTTTGACAAGTTTTAAAGTTCGTCCAATAACAAAGAGTGAAACATTTTTGACGTAAATAAGTTTTTATGTCAAAGACCAAAACTTGTTTGCAAAATGATAAACTATTTAGACCAAATGTTGCGATTTCCCAACCCTGGAATGTTTGAGAAATTGTTCGAAAGAATAGATAGTCTTGAATATTTTAAGGATTCGATGTTATAAAAGAACTAGTGAAAGTTTGACATGTTCGGAAGTTCGTCCAAGAACAAAGAGATAAACATTTCTCATGTAAATAAGTTTTT
>CM076903.1:22324575-22418186 GCA_039519145.1 Kokia cookei | reverse complement strand
TAAATAAGTTTTTAATTCAAAGAACAAAACTTGTTTACAAAATGACAAACTATTTAGACCAAATGATGCGATTTCCCGAGAATGGAGTGTTCGAAAAATAGCTCTATGGAATGGATCTTGTTGAATACTTTAGGGAAGCAAAGTTAAAAAATAACTCGTAAAAGTTTGACAAGTTTTAAAGTTCGTCCAATAACAAAGAGTGAAACATTTTTGACGTCAATAAGTTTTTATGTCAAAGACCAAAACTTGTTTGCAAAATTATAAACTATTTAGACCAAATGTTGCGATTTCCCAACCCTGGAATGTTTGAGAAATTGTTCGAAAGAATAGATAGTCTTGAATACTTTAAGGATTCGATGTTATAAAAGAACTAGTGAAAGTTTGACATGTTCGGAAGTTCGTCCAAGAACAAAGAGAGAAACATTTCTCAGGTAAATAAGTTTTTAATTCAAACACCAAAACTTGTTTGCAAAATGACAAACTATTTAGACCAAATGATTCGATTTCCCGAGCATGGAATGTTCGAAAAAACGCTCGAAGGAATGAATCGTCTTGAATACTTTATGGATCCGAAGTTAACAAAAACCTAGTAAAAGTTTGACAAGTTCGGAAGTTCGCACAAGAACCAAGAGAGAAGCAATTCTCACGTAAATAAGTTTTTAATTCAAAGAACAAAACTTGTTTACAAAATGACAAACTATTTAGACCAAATGATGCGATTTCCCGAGAATGGAGTGTTTGAAAAATAGCTCTATGGAATGGATCTTGTTGAATACTTTAGCGAAGCAAAGTTAAAAAATAACTCGTAAAAGTTTGACAAGTTTTAAAGGTCATCCAATGACAAAGAGTGAAACATTTTTGTCGTAAATAAGTTTTTATGTCAAAGACCAAAACTTGTTTGAAAAATGATAAACTATTTAGACCAAATGTTGCGATTTCCCAACCCTGGAATGTTTGAGAAATTGTTCGAGAGAACAGATAGGCTTGAATACTTTAAGGATTCGATGTTATAAAAGAACTAGTGAAAGTTTGACATGTTCAGAAGTTCGTCCAAGAATAAAGAGATAAACATTTCTCATGTAAATAAGTTTTTAATTCAAAGAACAAAACTTGTTTACAAAATGACAAACTATTTAGACCAAATGATGCGATTTCCCGAGAATGGAGTGTTCGGAAAATAGCTCTATGGAATTGATCTTGTTGAATACTTTAGGGAAGCAAAGTTAAAAAATAACTCGTAAAAGTTTGACAAGTTTTAAAGTTCGTCCAATAACAAAGAGAGAAACATTTTTGACGTAAATAAGTTTTTATGTCAAAGACCAAAACTTGTTTGCAAAATTATAAACTATTTAGACCAAATGTTGCGATTTCCCAACCCTGGAATGTTTGAGAAATTGTTCGAAAGAATAGATAGTCTTGAATACTTTAAGGATTCGATGTTATAAAAGAACTAGTGAAAGTTTGACATGTTCGGAAGTTCGTCCAAGAACAAAGAGATAAACATTTCTCATGTAAATAAGTTTTTAATTCAAAGAACAAAACTTGTTTACAAATTGACAAATTATTTAGACCAAATGATGCGATTTCCCGAGCATTGAGTGTTCGAAAAATAGCTCTAAGGAAGGGATCTCGATGAATACTCTAGGGAAGCAAAGTTAAAAAATAACTCGTAAAAGTTTGACAAGTTTGAAATTTCGTCCAAGAACAAAGAGAGAAACAATTCTTACGTAAATAAGTTTTTAATTCAAAGACCAAAACTTGTTTGCAAAATGATAAACTACTTAGACCAAATGATGCAATATCCCAAGCATGGAATGTTCCAAAAATTGTTCGAAAGAATAGATCGTCTTGAATACTTTAAGGATCCGATGTTATAAAAGAACTTGTAAAAGTTTGACAAGTTCGAAAGTTAGTCCAAGAACAAAGAGAGAAAAAATTCTTACGTAAATAAGTTTTTAATTCAAAGAACAAAACTTGTTTACAAAATGACAAACTATTTAGACCAAATGATGCGATTTCCCGAGAATGGAGTGTTCAGAAAATAGCTCTATGGAATGGATCTTGTTGAATACTTTAGGGAAGCAAAGTTAAAAAATAACTCGTAAAAGTTTGACAAGTTTTAAATTCGTCCAATAACAAAGAGAGAAACATTTTTGACGCAAATAAGTTTTTATGTCAAAGACCAAAACTTGTTTGCAAAATGATAAACTATTTAGACCAAATGATGAGATTTCTCAACCCCGGAATGTTTGAGAAATTGTTCGAAAGAATAGATAGTCTTGAATACTTTAAGGATTCGATGTTATAAAATAACTAGCGAAAGTTTGACATGTTCGGAAGTTCGTCCAAGAACAAAGAGAGAAACATTTCTCACGTAAATAAGTTTTTAATTCAAAGACCAAAACTTGTTTGCAAAATGACAAACTATTTAGACCAAATGATTTGATTTCCCGAGCATGGAATGTTCGAAAAAATGCTCGAAGGAATCGATCATCTTGAATACTTTATGGATCCGAAGTTAACAAAGACCTAGTAAAAGTTTGACAAGTTTTAAAGTTCGTCCAATAACAAAGAGTGAAACATTTTTGACGTAAATAAGTTTTTATGTCAAAGACCAAAACTTGTTTGCAAAATGATAAACTATTTAGACCAAATGTTGCGATTTCCCAACCCTGGAATGTTTGAGAAATTGTTCGAAAGAATAGATAGTCTTGAATACTTTAAGGATTCGATGTTATAAAAGAACTAGTGAAAGTTTGACATGTTCGGAAGTTCGTCCAAGAACAAAGAGAGAAACATTTCTCACGTAAATAAGTTTTTAATTCAAAGACCAAAACTTGTTTGCAAAATGACAAACTATTTAGACCAAATGATTTGATTTCCCGAGCATGGAATGTTCGAAAAAATGCTCGAAGGAATCGATCATCTTGAATACTTTATGGATCCGAAGTTAACAAAGACCTAGTAAAAGTTTGACAAGTTTTAAAGTTCGTCCAATAACAAAGAGTGAAACATTTTTGACGTAAATAAGTTTTTATGTCAAAGACCAAAACTTGTTTGCAAAATGATAAACTATTTAGACCAAATGTTGCGATTTCCCAACCCTGGAATGTTTGAGAAATTGTTCGAAAGAATAGATAGTCTTGAATACTTTAAGGATTCGATGTTATAAAAGAACTAGTGAAAGTTTGACATGTTCGGAAGTTCGTCCAAGAACAAAGAGAGAAACATTTCTCAGGTAAATAAGTTTTTAATTCAAAGACAAAAACTTGTTTGCAAAATGACAAACTATTTAGACCAAATGATTCGATTTCCCGAGCATGGAATGTTAGAAAAAACGCTCGAAGGAATGGATCGCCTTGAATACTTTATGGATCCGAAGTTAACAAAGACCTAGTAAGAGTTTGACAAGTTCGGAAGTTCGCCCAAGAACCAAGAGAGAAGCAATTCTCACGTAAATAAGTTTTTAATTCAAAGAACAAAACTTGTTTACAAAATGACAAACTATTTAGACCAAATGATGCGATTTCCCGAGAATGGAGTGTTCGAAAAATAGCTCTATGGAATGGATCTTGTTGAATACTTTAGGGAAGCAAAGTTAAAAAATAACTCGTAAAAGTTTGACAAGTTTTAAAGTTCGTCCAATAACAAAGAGTGAAACATTTTTGACGTCAATAAGTTTTTATGTCAAAGACCAAAACTTGTTTGCAAAATGATAAACTATTTAGACCAAATGTTGCGATTTCCCAACCCTGGAATGTTTGAGAAATTGTTCGAAAGAATAGATAGTCTTGAATACTTTAAGGATTCGATGTTATAAAAGAACTAGTGAAAGTTTGACATGTTCGGAAGTTCGTCCAAGAACAAAGAGAGAAACATTTCTCAGGTAAATAAGTTTTTAATTCAAACACCAAAACTTGTTTGCAAAATGACAAACTATTTAGACCAAATGATTCGATTTCCCGAGCATGGAATGTTCGAAAAAACGCTCGAAGGAATGAATCGTCTTGAATACTTTATGGATCCGAAGTTAACAAAGACCTAGTAAAAGTTTGACAAGTTCGGAAGTTCGCCCAAGAACCAAGAGAGAAGCAATTCTCACGTAAATAAGTTTTTAATTCAAAGAACAAAACTTGTTTACAAAATGACAAACTATTTAGACCAAATGATGCGATTTCCCGAGAATGGAGTGCTCGGAAAATAGCTCTATGGAATTGATCTTGTTGAATACTTTAGGGAAGCAAAGTTAAAAAATAACTCGTAAAAGTTTGACAAGTTTTAAAGTTCGTCCAATAACAAAGAGAGAAACATTTTTGACGTAAATAAGTTTTTATGTCAAAGACCAAAACTTGTTTGCAAAATTATAAACTATTTAGACCAAATGTTGCGATTTCCCAACCCTGGAATGTTTGAGAAATTGTTCGAAAGAATAGATAGTCTTGAATACATTAAGGATTCGATGTTATAAAAGAACTAGTGAAAGTTTGACATGTTCGGAAGCTCGTCCAAGAACAAAGAGAGAAACATTTCTCACGTAAATAAGTTTTTAATTCAAAGAACAAAACTTGTTTACAAAATGACAAACTATTTAGACCAAATGATGCGATTTCCCGAGAATGGAGTGTTCGGAAAATAGCTCTATGGAATTGATCTTGTTGAATACTTTAGGGAAGCAAAGTTAAAAAATAACTCGTAAAAGTTTGACAAGTTTTAAATTCGTCCAATAACAAAGAGAGAAACATTTTTGACGTCAATAAGTTTTTATGTCAAAGACCAAAACTTGTTTGCAAAATGATAAACTATTTAGACCAAATGTTGCGATTTCCCAACCCTGGAATGTTTGAGAAATTGTTCGAAAGAATAGATAGTCTTGAATACTTTAAAGATTCGATGTTATAAAAGAACTAGTGAAAGTTTGACATGTTCGGAAGTTCGTCCAAGAACAAAGAGAGAAACATTTCTCAGGTAAATAAGTTTTTAATTCAAACACCAAAACTTGTTTGCAAAATGACAAACTATTTAGACCAAATGATTCGATTTCCCGAGCATGGAATGTTCGAAAAAACGCTCGAAGGAATGGATCGCCTTGAATACTTTATGGATCCGAAGTTAACAAAGACCTAGTAAAAGTTTGACAAGTTCGGAAGTTCGCCCAAGAACCAAGAGAGAAGCAATTCTCACGTAAATAAGTTTTTAATTCAAAGAACAAAACTTGTTTACAAAATGACAAACTATTTAGACCAAATGATGCGATTTCCCGAGAATGGAGTGTTCGAAAAATAGCTCTATGGAATGGATCTTGTTGAATACTTTAGGGAAGCAAAGTTAAAAAATAACTCGTAAAAGTTTGACAAGTTTTAAAGTTCGTCCAATAACAAAGAGTGAAACATTTTTGACGTCAATAAGTTTTTATGTCAAAGACCAAAACTTGTTTGCAAAATGATAAACTATTTAGACCAAATGTTGCGATTTCCCAACCCTGGAATGTTTGAGAAATTGTTCGAAAGAATAGATAGTCTTGAATACTTTAAGGATTCGATGTTATAAAAGAACTAGTGAAAGTTTGACATGTTCGGAAGTTCGTCCAAGAACAAAGAGAGAAACATTTCTCAGGTAAATAAGTTTTTAATTCAAACACCAAAACTTGTTTGCAAAATGACAAACTATTTAGACCAAATGATTCGATTTCCCGAGCATGGAATGTTCGAAAAAACGCTCGAAGGAATGAATCGTCTTGAATACTTTATGGATCCGAAGTTAACAAAGACCTAGTAAAAGTTTGACAAGTTCGGAAGTTCGCACAAGAACCAAGAGAGAAGCAATTCTCACGTAAATAAGTTTTTAATTCAAAGAACAAAACTTGTTTACAAAATGACAAACTATTTAGACCAAATGATGCGATTTCCCGAGAATGGAGTGTTTGAAAAATAGCTCTATGGAATGGATCTTGTTGAATACTTTAGCGAAGCAAAGTTAAAAAATAACTCGTAAAAGTTTGACAAGTTTTAAAGGTCATCCAATGACAAAGAGTGAAACATTTTTGTCGTAAATAAGTTTTTATGTCAAAGACCAAAACTTGTTTGAAAAATGATAAACTATTTAGACCAAATGTTGCGATTTCCCAACCCTGGAATGTTTGAGAAATTGTTCGAGAGAACAGATAGGCTTGAATACTTTAAGGATTCGATGTTATAAAAGAACTAGTGAAAGTTTGACATGTTCGGAAGTTCGTCCAAGAATAAAGAGATAAACATTTCTCATGTAAATAAGTTTTTAATTCAAAGAACAAAACTTGTTTACAAAATGACAAACTATTTAGACCAAATGATGCGATTTCCCGAGAATGGAGTGTTCGGAAAATAGCTCTATGGAATTGATCTTGTTGAATACTTTAGGGAAGCAAAGTTAAAAAATAACTCGTAAAAGTTTGACAAGTTTTAAAGTTCGTCCAATAACAAAGAGAGAAACATTTTTGACGTAAATAAGTTTTTATGTCAAAGACCAAAACTTGTTTGCAAAATTATAAACTATTTAGACCAAATGTTGCGATTTCCCAACCCTGGAATGTTTGAGAAATTGTTCGAAAGAATAGATAGTCTTGAATACTTTAAGGATTCGATGTTATAAAAGAACTAGTGAAAGTTTGACATGTTCGGAAGTTCGTCCAAGAACAAAGAGATAAACATTTCTCATGTAAATAAGTTTTTAATTCAAAGAACAAAACTTGTTTACAAAATGACAAACTATTTAGACCAAATGATGCGATTTCCCGAGCATTGAGTGTTCGAAAAATAGCTCTAAGGAAGGGATCTCGATGAATACTCTAGGGAAGCAAAGTTAAAAAATAACTCGTAAAAGTTTGACAAGTTTGAAATTTCGTCCAAGAACAAAGAGAGAAACAATTCTTACGTAAATAAGTTTTTAATTCAAAGACCAAAACTTGTTTGCAAAATGATAAACTACTTAGACCAAATGATGCAATATCCCAAGCATGGAATGTTCCAAAAATTGTTCGAAAGAATAGATCGTCTTGAATACTTTAAGGATCCGATGTTATAAAAGAACTTGTAAAAGTTTGACAAGTTCGAAAGTTAGTCCAAGAACAAAGAGAGAAAAAATTCTTACGTAAATAAGTTTTTAATTCAAAGAACAAAACTTGTTTACAAAATGACAAACTATTTAGACCAAATGATGCGATTTCCCGAGAATGGAGTGTTCAGAAAATAGCTCTATGGAATGGATCTTGTTGAATACTTTAGGGAAGCAAAGTTAAAAAATAACTCGTAAAAGTTTGACAAGTTTTAAATTCGTCCAATAACAAAGAGAGAAACATTTTTGACGCAAATAAGTTTTTATGTCAAAGACCAAAACTTGTTTGCAAAATGATAAACTATTTAGACCAAATGATGAGATTTCTCAACCCCGGAATGTTTGAGAAATTGTTCGAAAGAATAGATAGTCTTGAATACTTTAAGGATTCGATGTTATAAAATAACTAGCGAAAGTTTGACATGTTCGGAAGTTCGTCCAAGAACAAAGAGAGAAACATTTCTCACGTAAATAAGTTTTTAATTCAAAGACCAAAACTTGTTTGCAAAATGACAAACTATTTAGACCAAATGATTTGATTTCCCGAGCATGGAATGTTCGAAAAAATGCTCGAAGGAATCGATCATCTTGAATACTTTATGGATCCGAAGTTAACAAAGACCTAGTAAAAGTTTGACAAGTTTTAAAGTTCGTCCAATAACAAAGAGTGAAACATTTTTGACGTAAATAAGTTTTTATGTCAAAGACCAAAACTTGTTTGCAAAATGATAAACTATTTAGACCAAATGTTGCGATTTCCCAACCCTGGAATGTTTGAGAAATTGTTCGAAAGAATAGATAGTCTTGAATACTTTAAGGATTCGATGTTATAAAAGAACTAGTGAAAGTTTGACATGTTCGGAAGTTCGTCCAAGAACAAAGAGAGAAACATTTCTCACGTAAATAAGTTTTTAATTCAAAGACCAAAACTTGTTTGCAAAATGACAAACTATTTAGACCAAATGATTTGATTTCCCGAGCATGGAATGTTCGAAAAAATGCTCGAAGGAATCGATCATCTTGAATACTTTATGGATCCGAAGTTAACAAAGACCTAGTAAAAGTTTGACAAGTTTTAAAGTTCGTCCAATAACAAAGAGTGAAACATTTTTGACGTAAATAAGTTTTTATGTCAAAGACCAAAACTTGTTTGCAAAATGATAAACTATTTAGACCAAATGTTGCGATTTCCCAACCCTGGAATGTTTGAGAAATTGTTCGAAAGAATAGATAGTCTTGAATACTTTAAGGATTCGATGTTATAAAAGAACTAGTGAAAGTTTGACATGTTCGGAAGTTCGTCCAAGAACAAAGAGAGAAACATTTCTCAGGTAAATAAGTTTTTAATTCAAAGACAAAAACTTGTTTGCAAAATGACAAACTATTTAGACCAAATGATTCGATTTCCCGAGCATGGAATGTTAGAAAAAACGCTCGAAGGAATGGATCGCCTTGAATACTTTATGGATCCGAAGTTAACAAAGACCTAGTAAGAGTTTGACAAGTTCGGAAGTTCGCCCAAGAACCAAGAGAGAAGCAATTCTCACGTAAATAAGTTTTTAATTCAAAGAACAAAACTTGTTTACAAAATGACAAACTATTTAGACCAAATGATGCGATTTCCCGAGAATGGAGTGTTCGAAAAATAGCTCTATGGAATGGATCTTGTTGAATACTTTAGGGAAGCAAAGTTAAAAAATAACTCGTAAAAGTTTGACAAGTTTTAAAGTTCGTCCAATAACAAAGAGTGAAACATTTTTGACGTCAATAAGTTTTTATGTCAAAGACCAAAACTTGTTTGCAAAATGATAAACTATTTAGACCAAATGTTGCGATTTCCCAACCCTGGAATGTTTGAGAAATTGTTCGAAAGAATAGATAGTCTTGAATACTTTAAGGATTCGATGTTATAAAAGAACTAGTGAAAGTTTGACATGTTCGGAAGTTCGTCCAAGAACAAAGAGAGAAACATTTCTCAGGTAAATAAGTTTTTAATTCAAACACCAAAACTTGTTTGCAAAATGACAAACTATTTAGACCAAATGATTCGATTTCCCGAGCATGGAATGTTCGAAAAAACGCTCGAAGGAATGAATCGTCTTGAATACTTTATGGATCCGAAGTTAACAAAGACCTAGTAAAAGTTTGACAAGTTCGGAAGTTCGCCCAAGAACCAAGAGAGAAGCAATTCTCACGTAAATAAGTTTTTAATTCAAAGAACAAAACTTGTTTACAAAATGACAAACTATTTAGACCAAATGATGCGATTTCCCGAGAATGGAGTGCTCGGAAAATAGCTCTATGGAATTGATCTTGTTGAATACTTTAGGGAAGCAAAGTTAAAAAATAACTCGTAAAAGTTTGACAAGTTTTAAAGTTCGTCCAATAACAAAGAGAGAAACATTTTTGACGTAAATAAGTTTTTATGTCAAAGACCAAAACTTGTTTGCAAAATTATAAACTATTTAGACCAAATGTTGCGATTTCCCAACCCTGGAATGTTTGAGAAATTGTTCGAAAGAATAGATAGTCTTGAATACATTAAGGATTCGATGTTATAAAAGAACTAGTGAAAGTTTGACATGTTCGGAAGCTCGTCCAAGAACAAAGAGAGAAACATTTCTCACGTAAATAAGTTTTTAATTCAAAGAACAAAACTTGTTTACAAAATGACAAACTATTTAGACCAAATGATGCGATTTCCCGAGAATGGAGTGTTCGGAAAATAGCTCTATGGAATTGATCTTGTTGAATACTTTAGGGAAGCAAAGTTAAAAAATAACTCGTAAAAGTTTGACAAGTTTTAAATTCGTCCAATAACAAAGAGAGAAACATTTTTGACGTCAATAAGTTTTTATGTCAAAGACCAAAACTTGTTTGCAAAATGATAAACTATTTAGACCAAATGTTGCGATTTCCCAACCCTGGAATGTTTGAGAAATTGTTCGAAAGAATAGATAGTCTTGAATACTTTAAAGATTCGATGTTATAAAAGAACTAGTGAAAGTTTGACATGTTCGGAAGTTCGTCCAAGAACAAAGAGAGAAACATTTCTCAGGTAAATAAGTTTTTAATTCAAACACCAAAACTTGTTTGCAAAATGACAAACTATTTAGACCAAATGATTCGATTTCCCGAGCATGGAATGTTCGAAAAAACGCTCGAAGGAATGGATCGCCTTGAATACTTTATGGATCCGAAGTTAACAAAGACCTAGTAAAAGTTTGACAAGTTCGGAAGTTCGCCCAAGAACCAAGAGAGAAGCAATTCTCACGTAAATAAGTTTTTAATTCAAAGAACAAAACTTGTTTACAAAATGACAAACTATTTAGACCAAATGATGCGATTTCCCGAGAATGGAGTGTTCGAAAAATAGCTCTATGGAATGGATCTTGTTGAATACTTTAGGGAAGCAAAGTTAAAAAATAACTCGTAAAAGTTTGACAAGTTTTAAAGTTCGTCCAATAACAAAGAGTGAAACATTTTTGACGTAAATAAGTTTTTATGTCAAAGACCAAAACTTGTTTGCAAAATGATAAACTATTTAGACCAAATGTTGCGATTTCCCAACCCTGGAATGTTTGAGAAATTGTTCGAAAGAATAGATAGTCTTGAATACTTTAAGGATTCGATGTTATAAAAGAACTAGTGAAAGTTTGACATGTTCGGAAGTTCGTCCAAGAACAAAGAGAGAAACATTTCTCAGGTAAATAAGTTTTTAATTCAAACACCAAAACTTGTTTGCAAAATGACAAACTATTTAGACCAAATGATTCGATTTCCCGAGCATGGAATGTTCGAAAAAACGCTCGAAGGAATGAATCGTCTTGAATACTTTATGGATCCGAAGTTAACAAAGACCTAGTAAAAGTTTGACAAGTTCGGAAGTTCGCACAAGAACCAAGAGAGAAGCAATTCTCACGTAAATAAGTTTTTAATTCAAAGAACAAAACTTGTTTACAAAATGACAAACTATTTAGACCAAATGATGCGATTTCCCGAGAATGGAGTGTTTGAAAAATAGCTCTATGGAATGGATCTTGTTGAATACTTTAGCGAAGCAAAGTTAAAAAATAACTCGTAAAAGTTTGACAAGTTTTAAAGGTCATCCAATGACAAAGAGTGAAACATTTTTGTCGTAAATAAGTTTTTATGTCAAAGACCAAAACTTGTTTGAAAAATGATAAACTATTTAAACCAAATGTTGCGATTTCCCAACCCTGGAATGTTTGAGAAATTGTTCGAGAGAACAGATAGGCTTGAATACTTTAAGGATTCGATGTTATAAAAGAACTAGTGAAAGTTTGACATGTTCGGAAGTTCGTCCAAGAATAAAGAGATAAACATTTCTCATGTAAATAAGTTTTTAATTCAAAGAACAAAACTTGTTTACAAAATGACAAACTATTTAGACCAAATGATGCGATTTCCCGAGAATGGAGTGTTCGGAAAATAGCTCTATGGAATTGATCTTGTTGAATACTTTAGGGAAGCAAAGTTAAAAAATAACTCGTAAAAGTTTGACAAGTTTTAAAGTTCGTCCAATAACAAAGAGAGAAACATTTTTGACGTAAATAAGTTTTTATGTCAAAGACCAAAACTTGTTTGCAAAATTATAAACTATTTAGACCAAATGTTGCGATTTCCCAACCCTGGAATGTTTGAGAAATTGTTCGAAAGAATAGATAGTCTTGAATACTTTAAGGATTCGATGTTATAAAAGAACTAGTGAAAGTTTGACATGTTCGGAAGTTCGTCCAAGAACAAAGAGATAAACATTTCTCATGTAAATAAGTTTTTAATTCAAAGAACAAAACTTGTTTACAAAATGACAAACTATTTAGACCAAATGATGCGATTTCCCGAGCATTGAGTGTTCGAAAAATAGCTCTAAGGAAGGGATCTCGATGAATACTCTAGGGAAGCAAAGTTAAAAAATAACTCGTAAAAGTTTGACAAGTTTGAAATTTCGTCCAAGAACAAAGAGAGAAACAATTCTTACGTAAATAAGTTTTTAATTCAAACACCAAAACTTGTTTGCAAAATGACAAACTATTTAGACCAAATGATTCGATTTCCCGAGCATGGAATGTTCGAAAAAACGCTCGAAGGAATGGATCGCCTTGAATACTTTATGGATCCGAAGTTAACAAAGACCTAGTAAAAGTTTGACAAGTTCGGAAGTTCGCCCAAGAACCAAGAGAGAAGCAATTCTCACGTAAATAAGTTTTTAATTCAAAGAACAAAACTTGTTTACAAAATGACAAACTATTTAGACCAAATGATGCGATTTCCCGAGAATGGAGTGTTCGAAAAATAGCTCTATGGAATGGATCTTTTTGAATACTTTAGGGAAGCAAAGTTAAAAAATAACTCGTAAAAGTTTGACAAGTTTTAAAGTTCGTCCAATAACAAAGAGTGAAACATTTTTGACGTCAATAAGTTTTTATGTCAAAGACCAAAACTTGTTTGCAAAATGATAAACTATTTAGACCAAATGTTGCGATTTCCCAACCCTGGAATGTTTGAGAAATTGTTCGAAAGAATAGATAGTCTTGAATACTTTAAGGATTCGATGTTATAAAAGAACTAGTGAAAGTTTGACATGTTCGGAAGTTCGTCCAAGAACAAAGAGAGAAACATTTCTCAGGTAAATAAGTTTTTAATTCAAACACCAAAACTTGTTTGCAAAATGACAAACTATTTAGACCAAATGATTCGATTTCCCGAGCATGGAATGTTCGAAAAAACGCTCGAAGGAATGAATCGTCTTGAATACTTTATGGATCCGAAGTTAACAAAGACCTAGTAAAAGTTTGACAAGTTCGGAAGTTCGCCCAAGAACCAAGAGAGAAGCAATTCTCACGTAAATAAGTTTTTAATTCAAAGAACAAAACTTGTTTACAAAATGACAAACTATTTAGACCAAATGATGCGATTTCCCGAGAATGGAGTGTTTGAAAAATAGCTCTATGGAATGGATCTTGTTGAATACTTTAGCGAAGCAAAGTTAAAAAATAACTCGTAAAAGTTTGACAAGTTTTAAAGGTCATCCAATGACAAAGAGTGAAACATTTTTGTCGTAAATAAGTTTTTATGTCAAAGACCAAAACTTGTTTGAAAAATGATAAACTATTTAGACCAAATGTTGCGATTTCCCAACCCTGGAATGTTTGAGAAATTGTTCGAGAGAACAGATAGGCTTGAATACTTTAAGGATTCGATGTTATAAAAGAACTAGTGAAAGTTTGACATGTTCGGAAGTTCGTCCAAGAACAAAGAGATAAACATTTCTCATGTAAATAAGTTTTTAATTCAAAGAACAAAACTTGTTTACAAAATGACAAACTATTTAGACCAAATGATGCGATTTCCCGAGAATGGAGTGTTCGGAAAATAGCTCTATGGAATTGATCTTGTTGAATACTTTAGGGAAGCAAAGTTAAAAAATAACTCGTAAAAGTTTGACAAGTTTTAAAGTTCGTCCAATAACAAAGAGAGAAACATTTTTGACGTAAATAAGTTTTTATGTCAAAGACCAAAACTTGTTTGCAAAATTATAAACTATTTAGACCAAATGTTGCGATTTCCCAACCCTGGAATGTTTGAGAAATTGTTCGAAAGAATAGATAGTCTTGAATACTTTAAGGATTCGATGTTATAAAAGAACTAGTGAAAGTTTGACATGTTCGGAAGTTCGTCCAAGAACAAAGAGATAAACATTTCTCATGTAAATAAGTTTTTAATTCAAAGAACAAAACTTGTTTACAAAATGACAAACTATTTAGACCAAATGATGCGATTTCCCGAGCATTGAGTGTTCGAAAAATAGCTCTAAGGAAGGGATCTCGATGAATACTCTAGGGAAGCAAAGTTAAAAAATAACTCGTAAAAGTTTGACAAGTTTGAAATTTCGTCCAAGAACAAAGAGAGAAACAATTCTTACGTAAATAAGTTTTTAATTCAAAGACCAAAACTTGTTTGCAAAATGATAAACTACTTAGACCAAATGATGCAATATCCCAAGCATGGAATGTTCCAAAAATTGTTCGAAAGAATAGATCGTCTTGAATACTTTAAGGATCCGATGTTATAAAAGAACTTGTAAAAGTTTGACAAGTTCGAAAGTTAGTCCAAGAACAAAGAGAGAAAAAATTCTTACGTAAATAAGTTTTTAATTCAAAGAACAAAACTTGTTTACAAAATGACAAACTATTTAGACCAAATGATGCGATTTCCCGAGAATGGAGTGTTTAGAAAATAGCTCTATGGAATGGATCTTGTTGAATACTTTAGGGAAGCAAAGTTAAAAAATAACTCGTAAAAGTTTGACAAGTTTTAAATTCGTCCAATAACAAAGAGAGAAACATTTTTGACGCAAATAAGTTTTTATGTCAAAGACCAAAACTTGTTTGCAAAATGATAAACTATTTAGACCAAATGATGAGATTTCTCAACCCCGGAATGTTTGAGAAATTGTTCGAAAGAATAGATAGTCTTGAATACTTTAAGGATTCGATGTTATAAAATAACTAGCGAAAGTTTGACATGTTCGGAAGTTCGTCCAAGAACAAAGAGAGAAACATTTCTCACGTAAATAAGTTTTTAATTCAAAGACCAAAACTTGTTTGCAAAATGACAAACTATTTAGACCAAATGATTTGATTTCCCGAGCATGGAATGTTCGAAAAAATGCTCGAAGGAATGGATCATCTTGAATACTTTATGGATCCGAAGTTAACAAAGACCTAGTAAAAGTTTGACAAGTACGGAAGTTCGCCCAAGAACCAAGAGAGAAGCAATTCTCACGTAAATAAGTTTTTAATTCAAAGAACAAAACTTGTTTACAAAATGACAAACTATTTAGACCAAATGATGCGATTTCCCGAGAATGGAGTGTTCGGAAAATAGCTCTATGGAATTGATCTTGTTGAATACTTTAGGGAAGCAAAGTTCAAAAATAACTCGTAAAAGTTTGACAAGTTTTAAAGTTCGTCCAAAAACAAAGAGAGAAACATTTTTGACGTAAATAAGTTTTTATGTCAAAGACCAAAACTTGTTTGCAAAATGATAAACTATTTAGACCAAATGTTGCGATTTCCCAACCCTGGAATGTTTGAGAAATTGTTCGAAAGAATAGATAGTCTTGAATACTTTAAGGATTCGATGTTATAAAAGAACTAGTGAAAGTTTGACATGTTCGGAAGTTCGTCCAAGAACAAAGAGATAAACATTTCTCATGTAAATAAGTTTTTAATTCAAAGAACAAAACTTGTTTACAAAATGACAAACTATTTAGACCAAATGATGCGATTTCCCGAGAATGGAGTGTTCGGAAAATAGCTCTATGGAATGGATCTTGTTGAATACTTTAGGGAAGCAAAGTTAAAAAATAACTCGTAAAAGTTTGACAAGTTTTAAAGTTCGTCCAATAACAAAGAGTGAAACATTTTTGACGTAAATAAGTTTTTATGTCAAAGACCAAAACTTGTTTGCAAAATGATAAACTATTTAGATCAAATGATGAGGTTTCTCAACCCTGAAATGTTTGAGAAATTGTTCGAAAGAATAGATAGTCTTGAATACTTTAAGGATTCGATGTTATAAAATAACTAGTGAAAGTTTGACATGTTCGGAAGTTCGTCCAAGAACAAAGAGAGAAACATTTCTCAGGTAAATAAGTTTTTAATTCAAAGACAAAAACTTGTTTGCAAAATGACAAACTATTTAAACCAAATGATTCGATTTCCCGAGCATGGAATGTTCGAAAAAACGCTCGAAGGAATGGATCGCCTTGAATACTTTATGGATCCGAAGTTAACAAAGACCTAGTAAAAGTTTGACAAGTTCGGAAGTTCGCCCAAGAACCAAGAGAGAAGCAATTCTCACGTAAATAAGTTTTTAATTCAAAGAACAAAACTTGTTTACAAAATGACAAACTATTTAGACCAAATGATGCGATTTCCCGAGAATGGAGTGTTCGAAAAATATCTCTATGGAATGGATCTTGTTGAATACTTTAGGGAAGCAAAGTTAAAAAATAACTCGTAAAAGTTTGACAAGTTTTAAAGTTCGTCCAATAACAAAGAGTGAAACATTTTTGACGTCAATAAGTTTTTATGTCAAAGACCAAAACTTGTTTGCAAAATGATAAACTATTTAGACCAAATGTTGCGATTTCCCAACCCTGGAATGTTTGAGAAATTGTTCGAAAGAATAGATAGTCTTGAATACTTTAAGGATTCGATGTTATAAAAGAACTAGCGAAAGTTTGACATGTTCGGAAGTTCGTCCAAGAACAAAGAGATAAACATTTCTCATGTAAATAAGTTTTTAATTCAAAGAACAAAACTTGTTTACAAAATGACAAACTATTTAGACCAAATGATGCGATTTCCCGAGAATGGAGTGTTCGGAAAATAGCTCTATGGAATTGATCTTGTTGAATACTTTAGGGAAGCAAAGTTAAAAAATAACTCGTAAAAGTTTGACAAGTTTTAAAGTTCGTCCAATAACAAAGAGAGAAACATTTTTGACGTAAATAAGTTTTTATGTCAAAGACCAAAACTTGTTTGCAAAATTATAAACTATTTAGACCAAATGTTGCGATTCCCCAACCCTGGAATGTTTGAGAAATTGTTCGAAAGAATAGATAGTCTTGAATACTTTAAGGATTCGATGTTATAAAAGAACTAGTGAAAGTTTGACATGTTCGGAAATTCGTCCAAGAACAAAGAGATAAACATTTCTCATGTAAATAAGTTTTTAATTCAAAGAACAAAACTTGTTTACAAAATGACAAACTATTTAGACCAAATGATGCGATTTCCCGAGCATTGAGTGTTCGAAAAATAGCTCTAAGGAAGGGATCTCGATGAATACTCTAGGGAAGCAAAGTTAAAAAATAACTCGTAAAAGTTTGACAAGTTTGAAATTTCGTCCAAGAACAAAGAGAGAAACAATTCTTACGTAAATAAGTTTTTAATTCAAAGACCAAAACTTGTTTGCAAAATGATAAACTACTTAGACCAAATGATGCAATATCCCAAGCATGGAATGTTCCAAAAATTGTTCGAAAGAATAGATCGTCTTGAATACTTTAAGGATCCGATGTTATAAAAGAACTTGTAAAAGTTTGACAAGTTCGAAAGTTAGTCCAAGAACAAAGAGAGAAAAAATTCTTACGTAAATAAGTTTTTAATTCAAAGAACAAAACTTGTTTACAAAATGACAAACTATTTAGACCAAATGATGCAATTTCCCGAGAATGGAGTGTTCAGAAAATAGCTCTATGGAATGGATCTTGTTGAATACTTTAGGGAAGCAAAGTTAAAAAATAACTCGTAAAAGTTTGACAAGTTTTAAATTCGTCCAATAACAAAGAGAGAAACATTTTTGACGCAAATAAGTTTTTATGTCACAGACCAAAACTTGTTTCCAAAATGATAAACTATTTAGACCAAATGATGAGATTTCTCAACCCCGGAATGTTTGAGAAATTGTTCGAAAGAATAGATAGTCTTGAATACTTTAAGGATTCGATGTTATAAAATAACTAGCGAAAGTTTGACATGTTCGGAAGTTCGTCCAAGAACAAAGAGAGAAACATTTCTCACGTAAATAAGTTTTTAATTCAAAGACCAAAACTTGTTTGCAAAATGACAAACTATTTAGACCAAATGATTTGATTTCCCGAGCATGGAATGTTCGAAAAAATGCTCGAAGGAATCGATCATCTTGATTACTTTATGGATCCGAAGTTAACAAAGACCTAGTAAAAGTTTGACAAGTTCGGAAGTTCGCCCAAGAACCAAGAGAGAAGCAATTCTCACGTAAATAAGTTTTTAATTCAAAGAACAAAACTTGTTTACAAAATGACAAACTATTTAGACCAAATGATACGATTTCCCGAGAATGGAGTGTTCGGAAAATAGCTCTATGGAATTGATCTTGTTGAATACTTTAGGGAAGCAAAGTTCAAAAATAACTCGTAAAAGTTTGACAAGTTTTAAAGTTCGTCCAATAACAAAGAGAGAAACATTTTTGACGTAAATAAGTTTTTATGTCAAAGACCAAAACTTGTTTGCAAAATGATAAACTATTTAGACCAAATGTTGCGATTTCCCAACCCTGGAATGTTTGAGAAATTGTTCGAAAGAATAGATAGTCTTGAATACTTTAAGGATTCGATGTTATAAAAGAACTAGTGAAAGTTTGACATGTTCGGAAGTTCGTCCAAGAACAAAGAGATAAACATTTCTCATGTAAATAAGTTTTTAATTCAAAGAACAAAACTTGTTTACAAAATGACAAACTATTTAGACCAAATGATGCGATTTCCCGAGAATGGAGTGTTCGGAAAATAGCTCTATGGAATGGATCTTGTTGAATACTTTAGGGAAGCAAAGTTAAAAAATAACTCGTAAAAGTTTGACAAGTTTTAAAGTTCGTCCAATAACAAAGAGTGAAACATTTTTGACGTAAATAAGTTTTTATGTCAAAGACCAAAACTTGTTTGCAAAATTATAAACTATTTAGATCAAATGATGAGGTTTTTCAACCCTGAAATGTTTGAGAAATTGTTCGAAAGAATAGATAGTCTTGAATACTTTAAGGATTCGATGTTATAAAAGAACTAGTGAAAGTTTGACATGTTCGGAAGTTCGTCCAAGAACAAAGAGAGAAACATTTCTCAGGTAAATAAGTTTTTAATTCAAAGACAAAAACTTGTTTGCAAAATGACAAACTATTTAGACCAAATGATTCGATTTCCCGAGCATGGAATGTTCGAAAAAACGCTCGAAGGAATGGATCGCCTTGAATACTTTATGGATCCGAAGTTAACAAAGACCTAGTAAGAGTTTGACAAGTTCGGAAGTTCGCCCAAGAACCAAGAGAGAAGCAATTCTCACGTAAATAAGTTTTTAATTCAAAGAACAAAACTTGTTTACAAAATGACAAACTATTTAGACCAAATGATGCGATTTCCCGAGAATGGAGTGTTCGAAAAATAGCTCTATGAAATGGATCTTGTTGAATACTTTAGGGAAGCAAAGTTAAAAAATAACTCGTAAAAGTTTGACAAGTTTTAAAGTTCGTCCAATAACAAAGAGTGAAACATTTTTGACGTCAATAAGTTTTTATGTCAAAGACCAAAACTTGTTTGCAAAATGATAAACTATTTAGACCAAATGTTGCGATTTCCCAACCCTGGAATGTTTGAGAAATTGTTCGAAAGAATAGATAGTCTTGAATACTTTAAGGATTCGATGTTATAAAAGAACTAGTGAAAGTTTGACATGTTCGGAAGTTCGTCCAAGAACAAAGAGAGAAACATTTCTCAGGTAAATAAGTTTTTAATTCAAACACCAAAACTTGTTTGCAAAATGACAAAATATTTAGACCAAATGATTCGATTTCCCGAGCATGGAATGTTCGAAAAAACGCTCGAAGGAATGAATCGTCTTGAATACTTTATGGATCTGAAGTTAACAAAGACCTAGTAAAAGTTTGACAAGTTCGGAAGTTCGCCCAAGAACCAAGAGAGAAGCAATTCTCACGTAAATAAGTTTTTAATTCAAAGAACAAAACTTGTTTACAAAATGACAAACTATTTAGACCAAATGATGCGATTTCCCGAGAATGGAGTGCTCGGAAAATAGCTCTATGGAATTGATCTTGTTGAATACTTTAGGGAAGCAAAGTTAAAAAATAACTCGTAAAAGTTTGACAAGTTTTAAAGTTCGTCCAATAACAAAGAGAGAAACATTTTTGACGTAAATAAGTTTTTATGTCAAAGACCAAAACTTGTTTGCAAAATGATAAACTATTTAGACCAAATGTTACGATTTCCCAACCCTGGAATGTTTGAGAAATTGTTTGAAAGAATAGATAGTCTTGAATACTTTAAGGATTCGATGTTATAAAAGAACTAGTGAAAGTTTGACATGTTCGGAAGTTCGTCCAAGAACGAAGAGAGAAACATTTCTCATGTAAATAAGTTTTTAATTCAAAGAACAAAACTTGTTTATAAAATGACAAACTATTTAGACCAAATGATGCGATTTCCCGAGAATGGAGTGTTCGGAAAATAGCTCTATGGAATGGATCTTGTTGAATACTTTAGGGAAGCAAAGTTAAAAAATAACTCGTAAAAGTTTGACAAGTTTTAAATTCGTCCAATAACAAAGAGAGAAACATTTTTGACGCAAATAAGTTTATTTGTCAAAGACCAAAACTTGTTTGCAAAATGATAAACTATTTAGACCAAATGATGAGATTTCCCAACCCTGGAATGTTTGAGAAATTGTTCGAAAGAATAGATAGTCTTGAATACTTTAAGGATTCGATCTTATAAAAGAACTAGTGAAAGTTTGACATGTTCGGAAGTTCGTCCCAGAACAAAGAGAGAAACATTTCTCAGGTAAATAAGTTTTTAATTCAAAGACCAAAACTTGTTTGCAAAATGACAAACTATTTAGACCAAATGATTCGATTTCCCGAGCATGGAATGTTCGAAAAAATGCTCGAAGGAATGGATCATCTTGAATACTTTATGGATCCGAAGTTAACAAAGACCTAGTAAAAGTTTGACAAGTTCGGAAGTTCGCCCAAGAACCAAGAGAGAAGCAATTCTCACGTAAATAAATTTTTAATTCAAAGAACAAAACTTGTTTACAAAATGACAAACTATTTAGACCAAATGATGCGATTTCCCGAGAATGGAGTGTTCGAAAAATAGCTCTATGGAATGGATCTTGTTGAATACTTTAGGGAAGCAAAGTTAAAAAATAACTCGTAAAAGTTTGACAAGTTTTAAAGGTCATCCAATAACAAAGAGTGAAACATTTTTGTCGTAGATAAGTTTTTATGTCAAAGACCAAAATTTGTTTGAAAAATGATAAACTATTTAGACCAAATGTTGCGATTTTCCAACCCTGGAATGTTTGAGAAATTGTTCGAAAGAATAGATAGTCTTGAATACTTTAAGGATTCGATGTTATAAAAGAACTAGTGAAAGTTTGACATGTTCGGAAGTTCGTCCAAGAACAAAGAGAGAAACATTTCTCAGGTAAATAAGTTTTTAATTCAAAGACCAAAACTTGTTTGCAAAATGACAAACTATTTAGACCAAATGATTCGATTTCCCGAGCATGGAATGTTCGAAAAAACGCTCGAAGGAATGAATCGTCTTGAATACTTTATGGATCCGAAGTTAACAAAGACCTAGTAAAAGTTTGACAAGTTCGGAAGTTCGCCCAAGAACCAAGAGAGAAGCAATTCTCACGTAAATAAGTTTTTAATTCAAAGAACAAAACTTGTTTACAAAATGACAAACTATTTAGACCAAATGATGCGATTTCCCGAGAATGGAGTGTTTGAAAAATAGCTCTATGGAATGGATCTTGTTGAATACTTTAGGGAAGCAAAGTTAAAAAATAACTCGTAAAAGTTTGACAAGTTTTAAAGGTCATCCAATAACAAAGAGTGAAACATTTTTGTCGTAGATAAGTTTTTATGTCAAAGACCAAAATTTGTTTGAAAAATGATAAACTATTTAGACCAAATGTTGCGATTTCCCAACCTTGGAATGTTTGAGAAATTGTTCGAAAGAATAGATAGTCTTGAATACTTTAAGGATTCGATGTTATAAAAGAACTAGTGAAAGTTTGACATGTTCGGAAGTTCGTCCAAGAACAAAGAGATAAACATTTCTCATGTAAATAAGTTTTTAATTCAAAGAACAAAACTTGTTTACAAAATGACAAACTATTTAGACCAAATGATGCGATTTCCCGAGAATGGAGTGTTCGGAAAATAGCTCTATGGAATTGATCTTGTTGAATACTTTAGGGAAGCAAAGTTAAAAAATAACTCGTAAAAGTTTGACAAGTTTTAAAGTTCGTCCAATAACAAAGAGAGAAACATTTTTGACGTAAATAAGTTTTTATGTCAAAGACCAAAACTTGTTTGCAAAATGATAAACTATTTAGACCAAATGTTGCGATTTCCCAACCCTGGAATGTTTGAGAAATTGTTTGAAAGAATAGATAGTCTTGAATACTTTAAGGATTCGATGTTATAAAAGAACTAGTGAAAGTTTGACATGTTCGGAAGTTCGTCCAAGAACAAAGAGAGAAACATTTCTCATGTAAATAAGTTTTTAATTCAAAGAACAAAACTTGTTTATAAAATGACAAACTATTTAGACCAAATGATGCGATTTCCCGAGAATGGAGTGTTCGGAAAATAGCTCTATGGAATGGATCTTGTTGAATACTTTAGGGAAGCAAAGTTAAAAAATAACTCGTAAAAGTTTGACAAGTTTTAAATTCGTCCAATAAGAAAGAGAGAAACATTTTTGACGCAAATAAGTTTATATGTCAAAGACCAAAACTTGTTTGCAAAATGATAAACTATTTAGACCAAATGATGAGATTTCCCAACCCTGGAATGTTTGAGAAATTGTTTGAAAGAATAGATAGTCTTGAATACTTTAAGGATTCGATGTTATAAAAGAACTAGTGAAAGTTTCACATGTTCGGAAGTTTATCCAAGAACAAAGAGAGAAACATTTCTCAGGTAAATAAGTTTTTAATTCAAAGACCAAAACTTGTTTGCAAAATGACAAACTATTTAGACCAAATGATTCGATTACCCGAGCATGGAATGTTCGAAAAAACGCTCGAAGGAATGGATCGTCTTGAATACTTTATGGATCCGAAGTTAAAAAAGACCTAGTAAAAGTTTGACAAGTTCGGAAGTTCGCCCAAGAAACAAGAGAGAAGCAATTCTTACGTAAATAAGTTTTTAATTCAAAGAACAAAACTTGTTTACAAAATGACAAACTATTTAGACCAAATGATGCGATTTCCCGAGAATGGAGTGTTCGAAAAATAGCTCTATGGAATGGATCTTGTTGAATACTTTAGGGAAGCAAAGTTAAAAAATAACTCGTAAAAGTTTGACAAGTTTTAAAGTTCGTCCATAACAAAGAGTGAAACATTTTTGACGTAAATAAGTTTTTATGTCAAAGACCAAAACTTGTTTGCAAAATGATAAACTATTTAGACCAAATGTTGCGATTTCCCAACCCTGGAATGTTTGAGAAATTGTTCGTAAGAATAGATAGTCTTGAATACCTTAAGGATTCGATGTTATAAAAGAACTAGTGAAAGTTTGACATGTTCGGAAGTTCGTCCAAGAACAAAGAGAGAAACATTTCTTAGGTAAATAAGTTTTTAATTCAAAGACCAAAACTTGTTTGCAAAATGACAAACTATTTAGACCAAATGATTCGATTTCCCGAGCATGGAATGTTCGAAAAAACGCTCGAAGGAATGAATCGTCTTGAATACTTTATGGATCCGAAGTTAACAAAGACCTAGTAAAAGTTTGACAAGTTCGGAAGTTCGCCCAAGAACCAAGAGAGAAGCAATTCTCACGTAAATAAGTTTTTAATTCAAAGAACAAAACTTGTTTACAAAATGACAAACTATTTAGACCAAATGATGCGATTTCCCGAGAATGGAGTGTTTGAAAAATAGCTCTATGGAATGGATCTTGTTGAATACTTTAGGGAAGCAAAGTTAAAAAATAACTCGTAAAAGTTTGACAAGTTTTAAAGGTCATCCAATAACAAAGAGTGAAAAATTTTTGTCGTAGATAAGTTTTTATGTCAAAGACCAAAATTTGTTTGAAAAATGATAAACTATTTAGACCAAATGTTGCGATTTCCCAACCCTGGAATGTTTGAGAAATTGTTCGAAAGAATAGATAGTCTTGAATACTTTAAGGATTCGATGTTATAAAAGAACTAGTGAAAGTTTGACATGTTCGGAAGTTCGTCCAAGAACAAAGAGAGAAACATTTCTCACGTAAATAAGTTTTTAATTCAAAGAACAAAACTTGTTTACAAAATGACAAACTATTTAGACCAAATGATGCGATTTCCCGAGAATGGAGTGTTCGGAAAATAGCTCTATGGAATTGATCTTGTTGAATACTTTAGGGAAGCAAAGTTAAAAAATAACTCGTAAAAGTTTGACAAGTTTTAAAGTTCGTCCAATAACAAAGAGTGAAACATTTTTGACGTAAATAAGTTTTTATGTCAAAGACCAAAACTTTTTGCAAAATGATAAACTATTTAGACCAAATGTTGCGATTTCCCAACCCTGGAATGTTTGAGAAATTGTTTGAAAGAATAGATAGTCTTGAATACTTTAAGGATTCGATGTTATAAAAGAACTAGTGAAAGTTTGACATGTTCGGAAGTTCGTCCAAGAACAAAGAGAGAAACATTTCTCATGTAAATAAGTTTTTAATTCAAAGAACAAAACTTGTTTACAAAATGACAAACTATTTAGACCAAATGATGCGATTTCCCGAGAATGGAGTGTTCGAAAAATAGCTCTATGGAATGGATCTTGTTGAATACTTTAGGGAAGCAAAGTTAAAAAATAATTCGTAAAAGTTTGACAAGTTTTAAAGTTCGTCCAATAACAAAGAGTGAAACATTTTTGACGTAAATAAGTTTTTATGTCAAAGACCAAAACTTGTTTGCAAAATGATAAACTATTTAGACCAAATGATGCGATTGCCCAACCCTGGAATGTTTGAGAAATTGTTCGAAAGAATAGATAGTCTTGAATACTTTAAGGATTCGATGTTATAAAAGAACTATTGAAAGTTTGACATATTCGGAAGTTCGTCCAAGAACAAAGAGAGAAACATTTCTCACGTAAATAAGTTTTTAATTCAAAGACCAAAACTTGTTTGCAAAATGAAAAACTATTTAGACCAAATGATTCGATTTCCCGAGCATGGAATGTTCGAAAAAACGCTCGAAAGAATGGATCGTCTTGAATACTTTATGGATCCGAAGTTAACAAAGTCCTAGTAAAAGTTTGACAAGTTCGGAAGTTTGCTCAGGAACCAAGAGAGAAGCAATTCTCACGTAAATAAGTTTTTAATTCAAAGAACAAAACTTGTTTACAAAATGACAAGCTATTTAGACCAAATGATGCGTTTTCCCGAGCATTGAGTGTTCGAAAAAAAGCTCTAAGGAAGGGATCTCGATGAATACTCTAGGGAAGCAAAGTTAAAAAATAACTCGTAAAAGTTTGACAAGTTTGAAAGTTCGTCCAAGAACAAAGAGAGAAACAATTCTTACGTAAATAAGTTTTTAATTCAAAGACCAAAACTTGTTTACAAAATGACAAACTATTTAGACCAAATGATGCGATTTCCCGAGAATGGAGTGTTCGGAAAATAGCTCTATGGAATGGATCTTGTTGAATACTTTAGGGAAGCAAAGTTAAAAAATAACTCCTAAAAGTTTGACAAGTTTTAAATTCGTCCAATAACAAAGAGAGAAACATTTTTGACGCAAATAAGTTTTTATGTCAAAGACCAAAACTTGTTTGCAAAATGATAAACTATTTAGACCAAATGATGAGATTTCCCAACCCTGGAATGTTTGAGAAATTGTTCGAAAGAATAGATAGTCTTGAATACTTTAAGGATTCGATGTTATAAAAGAACTAGTGAAAGTTTGACATGTTCGGAAGTTCGTCCAAGAACAAAGAGATAAACATTTCTCATGTAAATAAGTTTTTAATTCAAAGAACAAAACTTGTTTACAAAATGACAAACTATTTAGACCAAATGATGCGATTTCCCGAGCATTGAGTGTTCGAAAAATAGCTCTAAGGAAGGGATCTCGATGAATACTCTAGGGAAGCAAAGTTAAAAAATAACTCGTAAAAGTTTGACAAGTTTGAAATTTCGTCCAAGAACAAAAAGAGAAACAATTCTTACGTAAATAAGTTTTTAATTCAAAGACCAAAACTTGTTTGCAAAATGATAAACTACTTAGACCAAATGATGCAATATCCCAAGCATGGAATGTTCCAAAAATTGTTCGAAAGAATAGATCGTCTTGAATACTTTAAGGATCCGATGTTATAAAAGAACTTGTAAAAGTTTGACAAGTTCGAAAGTTAGTCCAAGAACAATGAGAGAAAAAATTCTTACGTAAATAAGTTTTTAATTCAAAGAACAAAACTTGTTTACAAAATGACAAACTATTTAGACCAAATGATGCGATTTCCCGAGAATGGAGTGTTCGGAAAATAGCTCTATGGAATTGATCTTGTTGAATACTTTAGGGAAGCAAAGTTAAAAAATAACTCGTAAAAGTTTGACAAGTTTTAAAGTTCGTCCAATAACAAAGAGAGAAACATTTTTGACGTAAATAAGTTTTTGTGTCAAAGACCAAAACTTGTTTGCAAAATGATAAACTATTTAGACCAAATGTTGCGATTTCCCAACCGTGGAATGTTTGAGAAATTGTTCGAAAGAATAGATAGTCTTGAATACTTTAAGGATTCGATGTTATAAAAGAACTAGTGAAAGTTTGACATGTTCGGAAGTTCGTCCAAGAACAAAGAGAGAAACATTTCTCACGTAAATAAGTTTTTAATTCAAAGAACAAAACTTGTTTACAAAATGACAAACTATTTAGACCAAATGATGCGATTTCCCGAGAATGGAGTGTTCGGAAAATAGCTCTATGGAATTGATCTTGTTGAATACTTTAGGGAAGCAAAGTTAAAAAATAACTCGTAAAAGTTTGACAAGTTTTAAAGTTCGTCCAATAACAAAGAGTGAAACATTTTTGACGTAAATAAGTTTTTATGTCAAAGACCAAAACTTTTTGCAAAATCATAAACTACTTAGACCAAATGTTGCGATTTCCCAACCCTGGAATGTTTGAGAAATTGTTTGAAAGAATAGATAGTCTTGAATACTTTAAGGATTCGATGTTATAAAAGAACTAGTGAAAGTTTGACATGTTCGGAAGTTCGTCCAAGAACAAAGAGAGAAACATTTCTCATGTAAATAAGTTTTTAATTCAAAGAACAAAACTTGTTTATAAAATGACAAACTATTTAGACCAAATGATGCGATTTCCCGAGAATGGAGTGTTCGGAAAATAGCTCTATGGAATGGATCTTGTTGAATACTTTAGGGAAGCAAAGTTAAAAAATAACTCGTAAAAGTTTGACAAGTTTTAAATTCCTCCAATAACAAAGAGAGAAACATTTTTGACGCAAATAAGTTTATATGTCAAAGACCAAAACTTGTTTGCAAAATGATAAACTATTTAGACCAAATGATGAGATTTCCCAACCCTGGAATGTTTGAGAAATTGTTCGAAAGAATAGATAGTCTTGAATACTTTAAGGATTCGATGTTATAAAAGAACTAGTGAAAGTTTCACATGTTCGGAAGTTTATCCAAGAACAAAGAGAGAAACATTTCTCAGGTAAATAAGTTTTTAATTCAAAGACCAAAACTTGTTTGCAAAATGACAAACTATTTAGACCAAATGATTCGATTACCCGAGCATGGAATGTTCGAAAAAACGCTCGAAGGAATGGATCGTCTTGAATACTTTATGGATCCGAAGTTAAAAAAGACCTATTAAAAGTTTGACAAGTTCGGAAGTTCGCCCAAGAAACAAGAGAGAAGCAATTCTTACGTAAATAAGTTTTTAATTCAAAGAACAAAACTTGTTTACAAAATGACAAACTATTTAGACCAAATGATGCGATTTCCCGAGAATGGTGTGTTCGAAAAATAGCTCTATGGAATTGATCTTGTTGAATACTTTAGGGAAGCAAAGTTAAAAAATAACTCGTAAAAGTTTGACAAGTTTTAAAGTTCGTCCATAACAAAGAGTGAAACATTTTTGTCGTAAATAAGTTTTTATGTCAAAGACCAAAACTTGTTTGCAAAATGATAAACTATTTAGACCAAATGTTGCGATTTCCCAACCCTGGAATGTTTGAGAAATTGTTCGTAAGAATAGATAGTCTTGAATACCTTAAGGATTCGATGTTATAAAAGAACTAGTGAAAGTTTGACATGTTCGGAAGTTCGTCCAAGAACAAAGAGAGAAACATTTCTCAGGTAAATAAGTTTTTAATTCATAGACCAAAACTTGTTTGCAAAATAACAAACTATTTAGACCAAATGATTCGATTTCCCGAGCATGGAATGTTCGAAAAAACGCTCGAAGGAATGAATCGTCTTGAATACTTTATGGATTCGAAGTTAACAAAGACCTAGTAAAAGTTTGACAAGTTCGGAAGTTCGCCCAAGAACCAAGAGAGAAGCAATTCTCACGTAAATAAGTTTTTAATTCAAAGAACAAAACTTGTTTACAAAATGACAAACTATTTAGACCAAATGATGCGATTTCCCGAGAATGGAGTGTTTGAAAAATAGCTCTATGGAATGGATCTTGTTGAATACTTTAGGGAAGCAAAGTTAAAAAATAACTCGTAAAAGTTTGACAAGTTTTAAAGGTCATCCAATAACAAAGAGTGAAACATTTTTGTCGTAGATAAGTTTTTATGTCAAAGACCAAAATTTGTTTGAAAAATGATAAACTATTTAGACCAAATGTTGGGATTTCCCAACCCTGGAATGTTTGAGAAATTGTTCGAAAGAATAGATAGTCTTGAATACTTTAAGGATTCGATGTTATAAAAGAACTAGTGAAAGTTTGACATGTTCGGAAGTTCGTCCAAGAACAAAGAGAGAAACATTTCTCACGTAAATAAGTTTTTAATTCAAAGAACAAAACTTGTTTACAAAATGACAAACTATTTAGACCAAATGATGCGATTTCCCGAGAATGGAGTGTTCGGAAAATAGCTCTATGGAATTGATCTTGTTGAATACTTTAGGGAAGCAAAGTTAAAAAATAACTCGTAAAAGTTTGACAAGTTTTAAAGTTCGTCCAATAACAAAGAGTGAAACATTTTTGACGTAAATAAGTTTTTATGTCAAAGACCAAAACTTGTTTGCAAAATGATAAACTATTTAGACCAAATGATGCGATTGCCCAACCCTGGAATGTTTGAGAAATTGTTCGAAAGAATAGATAGTCTTGAATACTTTAAGGATTCGATGTTATAAAAGAACTAGTGAAAGTTTGACATGTTCGGAAATTCGTCCAAGAACAAAGAGAGAAACATTTCTCTGGTAAATAAGTTTTTAATTCAAAGACCAAAACTTGTTTGCAAAATGACAAACTATTTAGACCAAATGATTCGATTTCCCGAGCATGGAATGTTCGAAAAAACGCTCGAAGGAATGGATCGTCTTGAATACTTTATGGATCCGAAGTTAACAAAGACCTAGTAAAAGTTTGACAAGTTCGGAAGTTTGCTCAAGAACCAAGAGAGAAGCAATTCTCACGTAAATAAGTTTTTAATTCAAAGAACAAAACTTGTTTACAAAATGACAAGCTATTTAGACCAAATGATGCGATTTCCCGAGCATTGAGTGTTCGAAAAATAGCTCTAAGGAAGGGATCTCGATGAATACTCTAGGGAAGCAAAGTTAAAAAATAACTCGTAAAAGTTTGACAAGTTTGAAAGTTCGTCCAAGAACAAAAAGAGAAACAATTCTTACGTAAATAAGTTTTTAATTCAAAGACCAAAACTTGTTTACAAAATGACAAACTATTTAGACCAAATGATGCGATTTCCCGAGAATGGAGTGTTCGGAAAATAGCTCTATGGAATGGATCTTGGTGAATACTTTAGGGAAGCAAAGTTAAAAAATAACTCGTAAAAGTTTGACAAGTTTTAAATTCGTCCAATAACATAGAGAGAAACATTTTTGACGCAAATAAGTTTTTATGTCAAAGACCAAAACTTGTTTGCAAAATGATAAACTATTTAGACCAAATGAGGAGATTTCCCAACCCTGGAATGTTTGAGAAATTGTTCGAAAGAATAGATAGTCTTGAATACTTTAAGGATTCAATCTTATAAAAGAACTAGTGAAAGTTTGACATGTTCGGAAGTTCGTCCAAGAACAAAGAGAGAAACATTTCTCAGGTAAATAAGTTTTTAATTCAAAGACCAAAACTTGTTTGCAAAATGACAAACTATTTAGACCAAATGATTCGATTTCTCGAGCATGGAATGTTCGAAAAAATGCTCGAAGGAATGGATCATCTTGAATACTTTATGGATCCGAAGTTAACAAAGACCTAGTAAAAGTTTGACAAGTACGGAAGTTCGCCCAAGAACCAAGAGAGAAGCAATTCTCACGTAAATAACTTTTTAATTCAAAGAACAAAACTTTTTTACAAAATGACAAACTATTTAGATCAAATGATGCGATTTCCCGAGAATGGAGTGTTCGAAAAATAGCTCTATGGAATGGATCTTGTTGAATACTTTAGGGAAGCAAAGTTAAAAAATAACTCGTAAAAGTTTGACAAGTTTTAAAGTTCGTCCAATAACAAAGAGTGAAACATTTTTGACGTAAATAAGTTTTTATGTCAAAGACCAAAACTTGTTTGCAAAATGATAAACTATTTAGACCAAATGTTGCGATTTCCCAACCGTGGAATGTTTGAGAAATTGTTCGAAAGAATAGATAGTCTTGAATACTTTAAGGATTCGATGTTATAAAAGAACTAGTGAAAGTTTGACATGTTCGGAAGTTCGTCCAAGAACAAAGAGAGAAACATTTCTCACGTAAATAAGTTTTTAATTCAAAGACCAAAACTTGTTTGCAAAATGACAAACTATTTAGACCAAATGATTCGATTTCCCGAGCATGGAATGTTCGAAAAAACGCTCGAAGGAATGAATCGTCTTGAATACTTTATGGATCCGAAGTTAACAAAGACCTAGTAAAAGTTTGACAAGTTCGGAAGTTCGCCCAAGAACCAAGAGAGAAGCAATTCTCACGTAAATAAGTTTTTAATTCAAAGAACAAAACTTGTTTACAAAATGACAAACTTTTTAGACCAAATGATGCGATTTCCCGAGAATGGAGTGTTTGAAAAATAGCTCTATGGAATGGATCTTGTTGAATACTTTAGGGAAGCAAAGTTAAAAAATAACTCGTAAAAGTTTGACAAGTTTTAAAGGTCATCCAATAACAAAGAGTGAAACATTTTTGTCGTAGATAAGTTTTTATGTCAAAGACCAAAATTTGTTTGAAAAATGATAAACTATTTAGACCAAATGTTGCGATTTCCCAACCCTGGAATGTTTGAGAAATTGTTCGAAAGAATAGATAGTCTTGAATACTTTAAGGATTCGATGTTATAAAAGAACTAGTGAAAGTTTGACATGTTCGGAAGTTCGTCCAAGAACAAAGAGAGAAACATTTCTCACGTAAATAAGTTTTTAATTCAAAGAACAAAACTTGTTTACAAAATGACAAACTATTTAGACCAAATGATGCGATTTCCCG
The DNA here is from genome assembly GCA_039519145.1 of Kokia cookei. Lineage (NCBI taxonomy): Eukaryota > Viridiplantae > Streptophyta > Magnoliopsida > Malvales > Malvaceae > Kokia > Kokia cookei. The sequence continues at coordinate 22,386,803 of CM076903.1, read as the reverse complement.
AGAATGGAGTGTTCGGAAAATAGCTCTATGTAATTGATCTTGTTGAATACTTTAGGGAAGCAAAGTTAAAAAATAACTCGTAAAAGTTTGACAAGTTTTAAAGTTCGTCCAATAACAAAGAGTGAAACATTTTTGACGTAAATAAGTTTTTATGTCAAAGACCAAAACTTTTTGCAAAATGATAAACTATTTAGACCAAATGTTGCGATTTCCCAACCCTGGAATGTTTGAGAAATTGTTTGAAAGAATAGATAGTCTTGAATACTTTAAGGATTCGATGTTATAAAAGAACTAGTGAAAGTTTGACATGTTCGGAAGTTCGTCCAAGAACAAAGAGAGAAACATTTCTCATGTAAATAAGTTTTTAATTCAAAGAACAAAACTTGTTTACAAAATGACAAACTATTTAGACCAAATGATGTGATTTCCCGAGAATGGAGTGTTCGAAAAATAGCTCTATGGAATGGATCTTGTTGAATACTTTAGGGAAGCAAAGTTAAAAAATAATTCGTAAAAGTTTGACAAGTTTTAAAGTTCGTCCAATAACAAAGAGTGAAACATTTTTGACGTAAATAAGTTTTTATGTCAAAGACCAAAACTTGTTTGCAAAATGATAAACTATTTAGACCAAATGATGCGATTGCCCAACCCTGGAATGTTTGAGAAATTGTTCGAAAGAATAGATAGTCTTGAATACTTTAAGGATTCGATGTTATAAAAGAACTATTGAAAGTTTGACATATTCGGAAGTTCGTCCAAGAACAAAGAGAGAAACATTTCTCACGTAAATAAGTTTTTAATTCAAAGACCAAAACTTGTTTGCAAAATGAAAAACTATTTAGACCAAATGATTCGATTTCCCGAGCATGGAATGTTCGAAAAAACGCTCGAAAGAATGGATCGTCTTGAATACTTTATGGATCCGAAGTTAACAAAGTCCTAGTAAAAGTTTGACAAGTTCGGAAGTTTGCTCAGGAACCAAGAGAGAAGCAATTCTCACGTAAATAAGTTTTTAATTCAAAGAACAAAACTTGTTTACAAAATGACAAGCTATTTAGACCAAATGATGCGTTTTCCCGAGCATTGAGTGTTCGAAAAAAAGCTCTAAGGAAGGGATCTCGATGAATACTCTAGGGAAGCAAAGTTAAAAAATAACTCGTAAAAGTTTGACAAGTTTGAAAGTTCGTCCAAGAACAAAGAGAGAAACAATTCTTACGTAAATAAGTTTTTAATTCAAAGACCAAAACTTGTTTACAAAATGACAAACTATTTAGACCAAATGATGCGATTTCCCGAGAATGGAGTGTTCGGAAAATAGCTCTATGGAATGGATCTTGTTGAATACTTTAGGGAAGCAAAGTTAAAAAATAACTCGTAAAAGTTTGACAAGTTTTAAATTCGTCCAATAACAAAGAGAGAAACATTTTTGACGCAAATAAGTTTTTATGTCAAAGACCAAAACTTGTTTGCAAAATGATAAACTATTTAGACCAAATGATGAGATTTCCCAACCCTGGAATGTTTGAGAAATTGTTCGAAAGAATAGATAGTCTTGAATACTTTAAGGATTCGATGTTATAAAAGAACTAGTGAAAGTTTGACATGTTCGGAAGTTCGTCCAAGAACAAAGAGATAAACATTTCTCATGTAAATAAGTTTTTAATTCAAAGAACAAAACTTGTTTACAAAATGACAAACTATTTAGACCAAATGATGCGATTTCCCGAGCATTGAGTGTTCGAAAAATAGCTCTAAGGAAGGGATCTCGATGAATACTCTAGGGAAGCAAAGTTAAAAAATAACTCGTAAAAGTTTGACAAGTTTGAAATTTCGTCCAAGAACAAAAAGAGAAACAATTCTTACGTAAATAAGTTTTTAATTCAAAGACCAAAACTTGTTTGCAAAATGATAAACTACTTAGACCAAATGATGCAATATCCCAAGCATGGAATGTTCCAAAAATTGTTCGAAAGAATAGATCGTCTTGAATACTTTAAGGATCCGATGTTATAAAAGAACTTGTAAAAGTTTGACAAGTTCGAAAGTTAGTCCAAGAACAATGAGAGAAAAAATTCTTACGTAAATAAGTTTTTAATTCAAAGAACAAAACTTGTTTACAAAATGACAAACTATTTAGACCAAATGATGCGATTTCCCGAGAATGGAGTGTTCGGAAAATAGCTCTATGGAATTGATCTTGTTGAATACTTTAGGGAAGCAAAGTTAAAAAATAACTCGTAAAAGTTTGACAAGTTTTAAAGTTCGTCCAATAACAAAGAGAGAAACATTTTTGACGTAAATAAGTTTTTGTGTCAAAGACCAAAACTTGTTTGCAAAATGATAAACTATTTAGACCAAATGTTGCGATTTCCCAACCGTGGAATGTTTGAGAAATTGTTCGAAAGAATAGATAGTCTTGAATACTTTAAGGATTCGATGTTATAAAAGAACTAGTGAAAGTTTGACATGTTCGGAAGTTCGTCCAAGAACAAAGAGAGAAACATTTCTCACGTAAATAAGTTTTTAATTCAAAGAACAAAACTTGTTTACAAAATGACAAACTATTTAGACCAAATGATGCGATTTCCCGAGAATGGAGTGTTCGGAAAATAGCTCTATGGAATTGATCTTGTTGAATACTTTAGGGAAGCAAAGTTAAAAAATAACTCGTAAAAGTTTGACAAGTTTTAAAGTTCGTCCAATAACAAAGAGTGAAACATTTTTGACGTAAATAAGTTTTTATGTCAAAGACCAAAACTTTTTGCAAAATCATAAACTATTTAGACCAAATGTTGCGATTTCCCAACCCTGGAATGTTTGAGAAATTGTTTGAAAGAATAGATAGTCTTGAATACTTTAAGGATTCGATGTTATAAAAGAACTAGTGAAAGTTTGACATGTTCGGAAGTTCGTCCAAGAACAAAGAGAGAAACATTTCTCATGTAAATAAGTTTTTAATTCAAAGAACAAAACTTGTTTATAAAATGACAAACTATTTAGACCAAATGATGCGATTTCCCGAGAATGGAGTGTTCGGAAAATAGCTCTATGGAATGGATCTTGTTGAATACTTTAGGGAAGCAAAGTTAAAAAATAACTCGTAAAAGTTTGACAAGTTTTAAATTCGTCCAATAACAAAGAGAGAAACATTTTTGACGCAAATAAGTTTATATGTCAAAGACCAAAACTTGTTTGCAAAATGATAAACTATTTAGACCAAATGATGAGATTTCCCAACCCTGGAATGTTTGAGAAATTGTTCGAAAGAATAGATAGTCTTGAATACTTTAAGGATTCGATGTTATAAAAGAACTAGTGAAAGTTTCACATGTTCGGAAGTTTATCCAAGAACAAAGAGAGAAACATTTCTCAGGTAAATAAGTTTTTAATTCAAAGACCAAAACTTGTTTGCAAAATGACAAACTATTTAGACCAAATGATTCGATTACCCGAGCATGGAATGTTCGAAAAAACGCTCGAAGGAATGGATCGTCTTGAATACTTTATGGATCCGAAGTTAAAAAAGACCTAGTAAAAGTTTGACAAGTTCGGAAGTTCGCCCAAGAAACAAGAGAGAAGCAATTCTTACGTAAATAAGTTTTTAATTCAAAGAACAAAACTTGTTTACAAAATGACAAACTATTTAGACCAAATGATGCGATTTCCCGAGAATGGTGTGTTCGAAAAATAGCTCTATGGAATTGATCTTGTTGAATACTTTAGGGAAGCAAAGTTAAAAAATAACTCGTAAAAGTTTGACAAGTTTTAAAGTTCGTCCATAACAAAGAGTGAAACATTTTTGTCGTAAATAAGTTTTTATGTCAAAGACCAAAACTTGTTTGCAAAATGATAAACTATTTAGACCAAATGTTGCGATTTCCCAACCCTGGAATGTTTGAGAAATTGTTCGTAAGAATAGATAGTCTTGAATACCTTAAGGATTCGATGTTATAAAAGAACTAGTGAAAGTTTGACATGTTCGGAAGTTCGTCCAAGAACAAAGAGAGAAACATTTCTCAGGTAAATAAGTTTTTAATTCATAGACCAAAACTTGTTTGCAAAATAACAAACTATTTAGACCAAATGATTCGATTTCCCGAGCATGGAATGTTCGAAAAAACGCTCGAAGGAATGAATCGTCTTGAATACTTTATGGATTCGAAGTTAACAAAGACCTAGTAAAAGTTTGACAAGTTCGGAAGTTCGCCCAAGAACCAAGAGAGAAGCAATTCTCACGTAAATAAGTTTTTAATTCAAAGAACAAAACTTGTTTACAAAATGACAAACTATTTAGACCAAATGATGCGATTTCCCGAGAATGGAGTGTTTGAAAAATAGCTCTATGGAATGGATCTTGTTGAATACTTTAGGGAAGCAAAGTTAAAAAATAACTCGTAAAAGTTTGACAAGTTTTAAAGGTCATCCAATAACAAAGAGTGAAACATTTTTGTCGTAGATAAGTTTTTATGTCAAAGACCAAAATTTGTTTGAAAAATGATAAACTATTTAGACCAAATGTTGGGATTTCCCAACCCTGGAATGTTTGAGAAATTGTTCGAAAGAATAGATAGTCTTGAATACTTTAAGGATTCGATGTTATAAAAGAACTAGTGAAAGTTTGACATGTTCGGAAGTTCGTCCAAGAACAAAGAGAGAAACATTTCTCACGTAAATAAGTTTTTAATTCAAAGAACAAAACTTGTTTACAAAATGACAAACTATTTAGACCAAATGATGCGATTTCCCGAGAATGGAGTGTTCGGAAAATAGCTCTATGGAATTGATCTTGTTGAATACTTTAGGGAAGCAAAGTTAAAAAATAACTCGTAAAAGTTTGACAAGTTTTAAAGTTCGTCCAATAACAAAGAGAGAAACATTTTTGACGCAAATAAGTTTTAATGTCAAAGACCAAAACTTGTTTGCAAAATGATAAACTATTTAGACCAAATGATGAGATTTCCCAACCCTGGAAGGTTTGAGAAATTGTTCGAAAGAATAGATAGTCTTGAATACTTTAAGGATTCGATGTTATAAAAGAACTAGTGAAAGTTTGACATGTTCGGAAATTCGTCCAAGAACAAAGAGAGAAACATTTCTCTGGTAAATAAGTTTTTAATTCAAAGACCAAAACTTGTTTGCAAAATGACAAACTATTTAGACCAAATGATTCGATTTCCCGAGCATGGAATGTTCGAAAAAACGCTCGAAGGAATGGATCGTCTTGAATACTTTATGGATCCGAAGTTAACAAAGACCTAGTAAAAGTTTGACAAGTTCGGAAGTTTGCTCAAGAACCAAGAGAGAAGCAATTCTCACGTAAATAAGTTTTTAATTCAAAGAACAAAACTTGTTTACAAAATGACAAGCTATTTAGACCAAATGATGCGATTTCCCGAGCATTGAGTGTTCGAAAAATAGCTCTAAGGAAGGGATCTCGATGAATACTCTAGGGAAGCAAAGTTAAAAAATAACTCGTAAAAGTTTGACAAGTTTGAAAGTTCGTCCAAGAACAAAAAGAGAAACAATTCTTACGTAAATAAGTTTTTAATTCAAAGACCAAAACTTGTTTACAAAATGACAAACTATTTAGACCAAATGATGCGATTTCCCGAGAATGGAGTGTTCAGAAAATAGCTCTATGGAATGGATCTTGGTGAATACTTTAGGGAAGCAAAGTTAAAAAATAACTCGTAAAAGTTTGACAAGTTTTAAATTCGTCCAATAACATAGAGAGAAACATTTTTGACGCAAATAAGTTTTTATGTCAAAGACCAAAACTTGTTTGCAAAATGATAAACTATTTAGACCAAATGAGGAGATTTCCCAACCCTGGAATGTTTGAGAAATTGTTCGAAAGAATAGATAGTCTTGAATACTTTAAGGATTCAATCTTATAAAAGAACTAGTGAAAGTTTGACATGTTCGGAAGTTCGTCCAAGAACAAAGAGAGAAACATTTCTCAGGTAAATAAGTTTTTAATTCAAAGACCAAAACTTGTTTGCAAAATGACAAACTATTTAGACCAAATGATTCGATTTCTCGAGCATGGAATGTTCGAAAAAATGCTCGAAGGAATGGATCATCTTGAATACTTTATGGATCCGAAGTTAACAAAGACCTAGTAAAAGTTTGACAAGTACGGAAGTTCGCCCAAGAACCAAGAGAGAAGCAATTCTCACGTAAATAACTTTTTAATTCAAAGAACAAAACTTGTTTACAAAATGACAAACTATTTAGATCAAATGATGCGATTTCCCGAGAATGGAGTGTTCGAAAAATAGCTCTATGGAATGGATCTTGTTGAATACTTTAGGGAAGCAAAGTTAAAAAATAACTCGTAAAAGTTTGACAAGTTTTAAAGTTCGTCCAATAACAAAGAGTGAAACATTTTTGACGTAAATAAGTTTTTATGTCAAAGACCAAAACTTGTTTGCAAAATGATAAACTATTTAGACCAAATGTTGCGATTTCCCAACCGTGGAATGTTTGAGAAATTGTTCGAAAGAATAGATAGTCTTGAATACTTTAAGGATTCGATGTTATAAAAGAACTAGTGAAAGTTTGACATGTTCGGAAGTTCGTCCAAGAACAAAGAGAGAAACATTTCTCACGTAAATAAGTTTTTAATTCAAAGACCAAAACTTGTTTGCAAAATGACAAACTATTTAGACCAAATGATTCGATTTCCCGAGCATGGAATGTTCGAAAAAACGCTCGAAGGAATGAATCGTCTTGAATACTTTATGGATCCGAAGTTAACAAAGACCTAGTAAAAGTTTGACAAGTTCGGAAGTTCGCCCAAGAACCAAGAGAGAAGCAATTCTCACGTAAATAAGTTTTTAATTCAAAGAACAAAACTTGTTTACAAAATGACAAACTTTTTAGACCAAATGATGCGATTTCCCGAGAATGGAGTGTTTGAAAAATAGCTCTATGGAATGGATCTTGTTGAATACTTTAGGGAAGCAAAGTTAAAAAATAACTCGTAAAAGTTTGACAAGTTTTAAAGGTCATCCAATAACAAAGAGTGAAACATTTTTGTCGTAGATAAGTTTTTATGTCAAAGACCAAAATTTGTTTGAAAAATGATAAACTATTTAGACCAAATGTTGCGATTTCCCAACCCTGGAATGTTTGAGAAATTGTTCGAAAGAATAGATAGTCTTGAATACTTTAAGGATTCGATGTTATAAAAGAACTAGTGAAAGTTTGACATGTTCGGAAGTTCGTCCAAGAACAAAGAGAGAAACATTTCTCACGTAAATAAGTTTTTAATTCAAAGAACAAAACTTGTTTACAAAATGACAAACTATTTAGACCAAATGATGCGATTTCCCGAGAATGGAGTGTTCGGAAAATAGCTCTATGTAATTGATCTTGTTGAATACTTTAGGGAAGCAAAGTTAAAAAATAACTCGTAAAAGTTTGACAAGTTTTAAAGTTCGTCCAATAACAAAGAGTGAAACATTTTTGACGTAAATAAGTTTTTATGTCAAAGACCAAAACTTTTTGCAAAATGATAAACTATTTAGACCAAATGTTGCGATTTCCCAACCCTGGAATGTTTGAGAAATTGTTTGAAAGAATAGATAGTCTTGAATACTTTAAGGATTCGATGTTATAAAAGAACTAGTGAAAGTTTGACATGTTCGGAAGTTCGTCCAAGAACAAAGAGAGAAACATTTCTCATGTAAATAAGTTTTTAATTCAAAGAACAAAACTTGTTTACAAAATGACAAACTATTTAGACCAAATGATGCGATTTCCCGAGAATGGAGTGTTCGAAAAATAGCTCTATGGAATGGATCTTGTTGAATACTTTAGGGAAGCAAAGTTAAAAAATAATTCGTAAAAGTTTGACAAGTTTTAAAGTTCGTCCAATAACAAAGAGTGAAACATTTTTGACGTAAATAAGTTTTTATGTCAAAGACCAAAACTTGTTTGCAAAATGATAAACTATTTAGACCAAATGATGCGATTGCCCAACCCTGGAATGTTTGAGAAATTGTTCGAAAGAATAGATAGTCTTGAATACTTTAAGGATTCGATGTTATAAAAGAACTATTGAAAGTTTGACATATTCGGAAGTTCGTCCAAGAACAAAGAGAGAAACATTTCTCACGTAAATAAGTTTTTAATTCAAAGACCAAAACTTGTTTGCAAAATGAAAAACTATTTAGACCAAATGATTCGATTTCCCGAGCATGGAATGTTCGAAAAAACGCTCGAAAGAATGGATCGTCTTGAATACTTTATGGATCCGAAGTTAACAAAGTCCTAGTAAAAGTTTGACAAGTTCGGAAGTTTGCTCAGGAACCAAGAGAGAAGCAATTCTCACGTAAATAAGTTTTTAATTCAAAGAACAAAACTTATTTACAAAATGACAAGCTATTTAGACCAAATGATGCGTTTTCCCGAGCATTGAGTGTTCGAAAAAAAGCTCTAAGGAAGGGATCTCGATGAATACTCTAGGGAAGCAAAGTTAAAAAATAACTCGTAAAAGTTTGACAAGTTTGAAAGTTCGTCCAAGAACAAAGAGAGAAACAATTCTTACGTAAATAAGTTTTTAATTCAAAGACCAAAACTTGTTTACAAAATGACAAACTATTTAGACCAAATGATGCGATTTCCCGAGAATGGAGTGTTCGGAAAATAGCTCTATGGAATGGATCTTGTTGAATACTTTAGGGAAGCAAAGTTAAAAAATAACTCGTAAAAGTTTGACAAGTTTTAAATTCGTCCAATAACAAAGAGAGAAACATTTTTGACGCAAATAAGTTTTTATGTCAAAGACCAAAACTTGTTTGCAAAATGATAAACTATTTAGACCAAATGATGAGATTTCCCAACCCTGGAATGTTTGAGAAATTGTTCGAAAGAATAGATAGTCTTGAATACTTTAAGGATTCGATGTTATAAAAGAACTAGTGAAAGTTTGACATGTTCGGAAGTTCGTCCAAGAACAAAGAGATAAACATTTCTCATGTAAATAAGTTTTTAATTCAAAGAACAAAACTTGTTTACAAAATGACAAACTATTTAGACCAAATGATGCGATTTCCCGAGCATTGAGTGTTCGAAAAATAGCTCTAAGGAAGGGATCTCGATGAATACTCTAGGGAAGCAAAGTTAAAAAATAACTCGTAAAAGTTTGACAAGTTTGAAATTTCGTCCAAGAACAAAAAGAGAAACAATTCTTACGTAAATAAGTTTTTAATTCAAAGACCAAAACTTGTTTGCAAAATGATAAACTACTTAGACCAAATGATGCAATATCCCAAGCATGGAATGTTCCAAAAATTGTTCGAAAGAATAGATCGTCTTGAATACTTTAAGGATCCGATGTTATAAAAGAACTTGTAAAAGTTTGACAAGTTCGAAAGTTAGTCCAAGAACAATGAGAGAAAAAATTCTTACGTAAATAAGTTTTTAATTCAAAGAACAAAACTTGTTTACAAAATGACAAACTATTTAGACCAAATGATGCGATTTCCCGAGAATGGAGTGTTCGGAAAATAGCTCTATGGAATTGATCTTGTTGAATACTTTAGGGAAGAAAAGTTAAAAAATAACTCGTAAAAGTTTGACAAGTTTTAAAGTTCGTCCAATAACAAAGAGAGAAACATTTTTGACGTAAATAAGTTTTTGTGTCAAAGACCAAAACTTGTTTGCAAAATGATAAACTATTTAGACCAAATGTTGCGATTTCCCAACCGTGGAATGTTTGAGAAATTGTTCGAAAGAATAGATAGTCTTGAATACTTTAAGGATTCGATGTTATAAAAGAACTAGTGAAAGTTTGACATGTTCGGAAGTTCGTCCAAGAACAAAGAGAGAAACATTTCTCACGTAAATAAGTTTTTAATTCAAAGAACAAAACTTGTTTACAAAATGACAAACTATTTAGACCAAATGATGCGATTTCCCGAGAATGGAGTGTTCGGAAAATAGCTCTATGGAATTGATCTTGTTGAATACTTTAGGGAAGCAAAGTTAAAAAATAACTCGTAAAAGTTTGACAAGTTTTAAAGTTCGTCCAATAACAAAGAGTGAAACATTTTTGACGTAAATAAGTTTTTATGTCAAAGACCAAAACTTTTTGCAAAATCATAAACTATTTAGACCAAATGTTGCGATTTCCCAACCCTGGAATGTTTGAGAAATTGTTTGAAAGAATAGATAGTCTTGAATACTTTAAGGATTCGATGTTATAAAAGAACTAGTGAAAGTTTGACATGTTCGGAAGTTCGTCCAAGAACAAAGAGAGAAACATTTCTCATGTAAATAAGTTTTTAATTCAAAGAACAAAACTTGTTTATAAAATGACAAACTATTTAGACCAAATGATGCGATTTCCCGAGAATGGAGTGTTCGGAAAATAGCTCTATGGAATGGATCTTGTTGAATACTTTAGGGAAGCAAAGTTAAAAAATAACTCGTAAAAGTTTGACAAGTTTTAAATTCGTCCAATAACAAAGAGAGAAACATTTTTGACGCAAATAAGTTTATATGTCAAAGACCAAAACTTGTTTGCAAAATGATAAACTATTTAGACCAAATGATGAGATTTCCCAACCCTGGAATGTTTGAGAAATTGTTCGAAAGAATAGATAGTCTTGAATACTTTAAGGATTCGATGTTATAAAAGAACTAGTGAAAGTTTCACATGTTCGGAAGTTTATCCAAGAACAAAGAGAGAAACATTTCTCAGGTAAATAAGTTTTTAATTCAAAGACCAAAACTTGTTTGCAAAATGACAAACTATTTAGACCAAATGATTCGATTACCCGAGCATGGAATGTTCGAAAAAACGCTCGAAGGAATGGATCGTCTTGAATACTTTATGGATCCGAAGTTAAAAAAGACCTAGTAAAAGTTTGACAAGTTCGGAAGTTCGCCCAAGAAACAAGAGAGAAGCAATTCTTACGTAAATAAGTTTTTAATTCAAAGAACAAAACTTGTTTACAAAATGACAAACTATTTAGACCAAATGATGCGATTTCCCGAGAATGGTGTGTTCGAAAAATAGCTCTATGGAATTGATCTTGTTGAATACTTTAGGGAAGCAAAGTTAAAAAATAACTCGTAAAAGTTTGACAAGTTTTAAAGTTCGTCCATAACAAAGAGTGAAACATTTTTGTCGTAAATAAGTTTTTATGTCAAAGACCAAAACTTGTTTGCAAAATGATAAACTATTTAGACCAAATGTTGCGATTTCCCAACCCTGGAATGTTTGAGAAATTGTTCGTAAGAATAGATAGTCTTGAATACCTTAAGGATTCGATGTTATAAAAGAACTAGTGAAAGTTTGACATGTTCGGAAGTTCGTCCAAGAACAAAGAGAGAAACATTTCTCAGGTAAATAAGTTTTTAATTCATAGACCAAAACTTGTTTGCAAAATAACAAACTATTTAGACCAAATGATTCGATTTCCCGAGCATGGAATGTTCGAAAAAACGCTCGAAGGAATGAATCGTCTTGAATACTTTATGGATTCGAAGTTAACAAAGACCTAGTAAAAGTTTGACAAGTTCGGAAGTTCGCCCAAGAACCAAGAGAGAAGCAATTCTCACGTAAATAAGTTTTTAATTCAAAGAACAAAACTTGTTTACAAAATGACAAACTATTTAGACCAAATGATGCGATTTCCCGAGAATGGAGTGTTTGAAAAATAGCTCTATGGAATGGATCTTGTTGAATACTTTAGGGAAGCAAAGTTAAAAAATAACTCGTAAAAGTTTGACAAGTTTTAAAGGTCATCCAATAACAAAGAGTGAAACATTTTTGTCGTAGATAAGTTTTTATGTCAAAGACCAAAATTTGTTTGAAATATGATAAACTATTTAGACCAAATGTTGGGATTTCCCAACCCTGGAATGTTTGAGAAATTGTTCGAAAGAATAGATAGTCTTGAATACTTTAAGGATTCGATGTTATAAAAGAACTAGTGAAAGTTTGACATGTTCGGAAGTTCGTCCAAGAACAAAGAGAGAAACATTTCTCACGTAAATAAGTTTTTAATTCAAAGAACAAAACTTGTTTACAAAATGACAAACTATTTAGACCAAATGATGCGATTTCCCGAGAATGGAGTGTTCGGAAAATAGCTCTATGGAATTGATCTTGTTGAATACTTTAGGGAAGCAAAGTTAAAAAATAACTCGTAAAAGTTTGACAAGTTTTAAAGTTCGTCCAATAACAAAGAGAGAAACATTTTTGACGCAAATAAGTTTTAATGTCAAAGACCAAAACTTGTTTGCAAAATGATAAACTATTTAGACCAAATGATGAGATTTCCCAACCCTGGAAGGTTTGAGAAATTGTTCGAAAGAATAGATAGTCTTGAATACTTTAAGGATTCGATGTTATAAAAGAACTAGTGAAAGTTTGACATGTTCGGAAATTCGTCCAAGAACAAAGAGAGAAACATTTCTCTGGTAAATAAGTTTTTAATTCAAAGACCAAAACTTGTTTGCAAAATGACAAACTATTTAGACCAAATGATTCGATTTCCCGAGCATGGAATGTTCGAAAAAACGCTCGAAGGAATGGATCGTCTTGAATACTTTATGGATCCGAAGTTAACAAAGACCTAGTAAAAGTTTGACAAGTTCGGAAGTTTGCTCAAGAACCAAGAGAGAAGCAATTCTCACGTAAATAAGTTTTTAATTCAAAGAACAAAACTTGTTTACAAAATGACAAGCTATTTAGACCAAATGATGCGATTTCCCGAGCATTGAGTGTTCGAAAAATAGCTCTAAGGAAGGGATCTCGATGAATACTCTAGGGAAGCAAAGTTAAAAAATAACTCGTAAAAGTTTGACAAGTTTGAAAGTTCGTCCAAGAACAAAAAGAGAAACAATTCTTACGTAAATAAGTTTTTAATTCAAAGACCAAAACTTGTTTACAAAATGACAAACTATTTAGACCAAATGATGCGATTTCCCGAGAATGGAGTGTTCAGAAAATAGCTCTATGGAATGGATCTTGGTGAATACTTTAGGGAAGCAAAGTTAAAAAATAACTCGTAAAAGTTTGACAAGTTTTAAATTCGTCCAATAACATAGAGAGAAACATTTTTGACGCAAATAAGTTTTTATGTCAAAGACCAAAACTTGTTTGCAAAATGATAAACTATTTAGACCAAATGAGGAGATTTCCCAACCCTGGAATGTTTGAGAAATTGTTCGAAAGAATAGATAGTCTTGAATACTTTAAGGATTCAATCTTATAAAAGAACTAGTGAAAGTTTGACATGTTCGGAAGTTCGTCCAAGAACAAAGAGAGAAACATTTCTCAGGTAAATAAGTTTTTAATTCAAAGACCAAAACTTGTTTGCAAAATGACAAACTATTTAGACCAAATGATTCGATTTCTCGAGCATGGAATGTTCGAAAAAATGCTCGAAGGAATGGATCATCTTGAATACTTTATGGATCCGAAGTTAACAAAGACCTAGTAAAAGTTTGACAAGTACGGAAGTTCGCCCAAGAACCAAGAGAGAAGCAATTCTCACGTAAATAACTTTTTAATTCAAAGAACAAAACTTGTTTACAAAATGACAAACTATTTAGATCAAATGATGCGATTTCCCGAGAATGGAGTGTTCGAAAAATAGCTCTATGGAATGGATCTTGTTGAATACTTTAGGGAAGCAAAGTTAAAAAATAACTCGTAAAAGTTTGACAAGTTTTAAATTCGTCCAATAACAAAGAGAGAAACATTTTTGACGCAAATAAGTTTATATGTCAAAGACCAAAACTTGTTTGCAAAATGATAAACTATTTAGACCAAATGATGAGATTTCCCAACCCTGGAATGTTTGAGAAATTGTTCGAAAGAATAGATAGTCTTGAATACTTTAAGGATTCGATGTTATAAAAGAACTAGTGAAAGTTTGACATGTTCGGAAGTTCGTCCAAGAACAAAGAGAGAAACATTTCTCATGTAAATAAGTTTTTAATTCAAAGAACAAAACTTGTTTATAAAATGACAAACTATTTAGACCAAATGATGCGATTTCCCGAGAATGGAGTGTTCGGAAAATAGCTCTATGGAATGGATCTTGTTGAATACTTTAGGGAAGCAAAGTTAAAAAATAACTCGTAAAAGTTTGACAAGTTTTAAATTCGTCCAATAACAAAGAGAGAAACATTTTTGACGCAAATAAGTTTATATGTCAAAGACCAAAACTTGTTTGCAAAATGATAAACTATTTAGACCAAATGATGAGATTTCCCAACCCTGGAATGTTTGAGAAATTGTTCGAAAGAATAGATAGTCTTGAATACTTTAAGGATTCGATGTTATAAAAGAACTAGTGAAAGTTTCACATGTTCGGAAGTTTATCCAAGAACAAAGAGAGAAACATTTCTCAGGTAAATAAGTTTTTAATTCAAAGACCAAAACTTGTTTGCAAAATGACAAACTATTTAGACCAAATGATTCGATTACCCGAGCATGGAATGTTCGAAAAAACGCTCGAAGGAATGGATCGTCTTGAATACTTTATGGATCCGAAGTTAAAAAAGACCTAGTAAAAGTTTGACAAGTTCGGAAGTTCGCCCAAGAAACAAGAGAGAAGCAATTCTTACGTAAATAAGTTTTTAATTCAAAGAACAAAACTTGTTTACAAAATGACAAACTATTTAGACCAAATGATGCGATTTCCCGAGAATGGTGTGTTCGAAAAATAGCTCTATGGAATTGATCTTGTTGAATACTTTAGGGAAGCAAAGTTAAAAAATAACTCGTAAAAGTTTGACAAGTTTTAAAGTTCGTCCATAACAAAGAGTGAAACATTTTTGTCGTAAATAAGTTTTTATGTCAAAGACCAAAACTTGTTTGCAAAATGATAAACTATTTAGACCAAATGTTGCGATTTCCCAACCCTGGAATGTTTGAGAAATTGTTCGTAAGAATAGATAGTCTTGAATACCTTAAGGATTCGATGTTATAAAAGAACTAGTGAAAGTTTGACATGTTCGGAAGTTCGTCCAAGAACAAAGAGAGAAACATTTCTCAGGTAAATAAGTTTTTAATTCATAGACCAAAACTTGTTTGCAAAATAACAAACTATTTAGACCAAATGATTCGATTTCCCGAGCATGGAATGTTCGAAAAAACGCTCGAAGGAATGAATCGTCTTGAATACTTTATGGATTCGAAGTTAACAAAGACCTAGTAAAAGTTTGACAAGTTCGGAAGTTCGCCCAAGAACCAAGAGAGAAGCAATTCTCACGTAAATAAGTTTTTAATTCAAAGAACAAAACTTGTTTACAAAATGACAAACTATTTAGACCAAATGATGCGATTTCCCGAGAATGGAGTGTTTGAAAAATAGCTCTATGGAATGGATCTTGTTGAATACTTTAGGGAAGCAAAGTTAAAAAATAACTCGTAAAAGTTTGACAAGTTTTAAAGGTCATCCAATAACAAAGAGTGAAACATTTTTGTCGTAGATAAGTTTTTATGTCAAAGACCAAAATTTGTTTGAAATATGATAAACTATTTAGACCAAATGTTGGGATTTCCCAACCCTGGAATGTTTGAGAAATTGTTCGAAAGAATAGATAGTCTTGAATACTTTAAGGATTCGATGTTATAAAAGAACTAGTGAAAGTTTGACATGTTCGGAAGTTCGTCCAAGAACAAAGAGAGAAACATTTCTCACGTAAATAAGTTTTTAATTCAAAGAACAAAACTTGTTTACAAAATGACAAACTATTTAGACCAAATGATGCGATTTCCCGAGAATGGAGTGTTCGGAAAATAGCTCTATGGAATTGATCTTGTTGAATACTTTAGGGAAGCAAAGTTAAAAAATAACTCGTAAAAGTTTGACAAGTTTTAAAGTTCGTCCAATAACAAAGAGAGAAACATTTTTGACGCAAATAAGTTTTAATGTCAAAGACCAAAACTTGTTTGCAAAATGATAAACTATTTAGACCAAATGATGAGATTTCCCAACCCTGGAAGGTTTGAGAAATTGTTCGAAAGAATAGATAGTCTTGAATACTTTAAGGATTCGATGTTATAAAAGAACTAGTGAAAGTTTGACATGTTCGGAAATTCGTCCAAGAACAAAGAGAGAAACATTTCTCTGGTAAATAAGTTTTTAATTCAAAGACCAAAACTTGTTTGCAAAATGACAAACTATTTAGACCAAATGATTCGATTTCCCGAGCATGGAATGTTCGAAAAAACGCTCGAAGGAATGGATCGTCTTGAATACTTTATGGATCCGAAGTTAACAAAGACCTAGTAAAAGTTTGACAAGTTCGGAAGTTTGCTCAAGAACCAAGAGAGAAGCAATTCTCACGTAAATAAGTTTTTAATTCAAAGAACAAAACTTGTTTACAAAATGACAAGCTATTTAGACCAAATGATGCGATTTCCCGAGCATTGAGTGTTCGAAAAATAGCTCTAAGGAAGGGATCTCGATGAATACTCTAGGGAAGCAAAGTTAAAAAATAACTCGTAAAAGTTTGACAAGTTTGAAAGTTCGTCCAAGAACAAAAAGAGAAACAATTCTTACGTAAATAAGTTTTTAATTCAAAGACCAAAACTTGTTTACAAAATGACAAACTATTTAGACCAAATGATGCGATTTCCCGAGAATGGAGTGTTCGGAAAATAGCTCTATGGAATGGATCTTGGTGAATACTTTAGGGAAGCAAAGTTAAAAAATAACTCGTAAAAGTTTGACAAGTTTTAAATTCGTCCAATAACATAGAGAGAAACATTTTTGACGCAAATAAGTTTTTATGTCAAAGACCAAAACTTGTTTGCAAAATGATAAACTATTTAGACCAAATGAGGAGATTTCCCAACCCTGGAATGTTTGAGAAATTGTTCGAAAGAATAGATAGTCTTGAATACTTTAAGGATTCAATCTTATAAAAGAACTACTGAAAGTTTGACATGTTCGGAAGTTCGTCCAAGAACAAAGAGAGAAACATTTCTCAGGTAAATAAGTTTTTAATTCAAAGACCAAAACTTGTTTGCAAAATGACAAACTATTTAGACCAAATGATTCGATTTCTCGAGCATGGAATGTTCGAAAAAATGCTCGAAGGAATGGATCATCTTGAATACTTTATGGATCCGAAGTTAACAAAGACCTAGTAAAAGTTTGACAAGTTCGGAAGTTCGCCCAAGAACCAAGAGAGAAGCAATTCTCACGTAAATAACTTTTTAATTCAAAGAACAAAACTTGTTTACAAAATGACAAACTATTTAGATCAAATGATGCGATTTCCCGAGAATGGAGTGTTCGAAAAATAGCTCTATGGAATGGATCTTGTTGAATACTTTAGGGAAGCAAAGTTAAAAAATAACTCGTAAAAGTTTGACAAGTTTTAAAGTTCGTCCAATAACAAAGAGTGAAACATTTTTGACGTAAATAAGTTTTTATGTCAAAGACCAAAACTTGTTTGCAAAATGATAAACTATTTAGACCAAATGTTGCGATTTCCCAACCGTGGAATGTTTGAGAAATTGTTCGAAAGAATAGATAGTCTTGAATACTTTAAGGATTCGATGTTATAAAAGAACTAGTGAAAGTTTGACATGTTCGGAAGTTCGTCCAAGAACAAAGAGAGAAACATTTCTCACGTAAATAAGTTTTTAATTCAAAGACCAAAACTTGTTTGCAAAATGACAAACTATTTAGACCAAATGATTCGATTTCCCGAGCATGGAATGTTCGAAAAAACGCTCGAAGGAATGAATCGTCTTGAATACTTTATGGATCCGAAGTTAACAAAGACCTAGTAAAAGTTTGACAAGTTCGGAAGTTCGCCCAAGAACCAAGAGAGAAGCAATTCTCACGTAAATAAGTTTTTAATTCAAAGAACAAAACTTGTTTACAAAATGACAAACTTTTTAGACCAAATGATGCGATTTCCCGAGAATGGAGTGTTTGAAAAATAGCTCTATGGAATGGATCTTGTTGAATACTTTAGGGAAGCAAAGTTAAAAAATAACTCGTAAAAGTTTGACAAGTTTTAAAGGTCATCCAATAACAAAGAGTGAAACATTTTTGTCGTAGATAAGTTTTTATGTCAAAGACCAAAATTTGTTTGAAATATGATAAACTATTTAGACCAAATGTTGGGATTTCCCAACCCTGGAATGTTTGAGAAATTGTTCGAAAGAATAGATAGTCTTGAATACTTTAAGGATTCGATGTTATAAAAGAACTAGTGAAAGTTTGACATGTTCGGAAGTTCGTCCAAGAACAAAGAGAGAAACATTTCTCACGTAAATAAGTTTTTAATTCAAAGAACAAAACTTGTTTACAAAATGACAAACTATTTAGACCAAATGATGCGATTTCCCGAGAATGGAGTGTTCGGAAAATAGCTCTATGTAATTGATCTTGTTGAATACTTTAGGGAAGCAAAGTTAAAAAATAACTCGTAAAAGTTTGACAAGTTTTAAAGTTCGTCCAATAACAAAGAGTGAAACATTTTTGACGTAAATAAGTTTTTATGTCAAAGACCAAAACTTTTTGCAAAATGATAAACTATTTAGACCAAATGTTGCGATTTCCCAACCCTGGAATGTTTGAGAAATTGTTTGAAAGAATAGATAGTCTTGAATACTTTAAGGATTCGATGTTATAAAAGAACTAGTGAAAGTTTGACATGTTCGGAAGTTCGTCCAAGAACAAAGAGAGAAACATTTCTCATGTAAATAAGTTTTTAATTCAAAGAACAAAACTTGTTTACAAAATGACAAACTATTTAGACCAAATGATGCGATTTCCCGAGAATGGAGTGTTCGAAAAATAGCTCTATGGAATGGATCTTGTTGAATACTTTAGGGAAGCAAAGTTAAAAAATAATTCGTAAAAGTTTGACAAGTTTTAAAGTTCGTCCAATAACAAAGAGTGAAACATTTTTGACGTAAATAAGTTTTTATGTCAAAGACCAAAACTTGTTTGCAAAATGATAAACTATTTAGACCAAATGATGCGATTGCCCAACCCTGGAATGTTTGAGAAATTGTTCGAAAGAATAGATAGTCTTGAATACTTTAAGGATTCGATGTTATAAAAGAACTATTGAAAGTTTGACATATTCGGAAGTTCGTCCAAGAACAAAGAGAGAAACATTTCTCACGTAAATAAGTTTTTAATTCAAAGACCAAAACTTGTTTGCAAAATGAAAAACTATTTAGACCAAATGATTCGATTTCCCGAGCATGGAATGTTCGAAAAATCGCTCGAAAGAATGGATCGTCTTGAATACTTTATGGATCCGAAGTTAACAAAGTCCTAGTAAAAGTTTGACAAGTTCGGAAGTTTGCTCAGGAACCAAGAGAGAAGCAATTCTCACGTAAATAAGTTTTTAATTCAAAGAACAAAACTTGTTTACAAAATGACAAACTATTTAGACCAAATGATGCGATTTCCCGAGAATGGAGTGTTCGAAAAATAGCTCTATGGAATGGATCTTGTTGAATACTTTAGGGAAGCAAAGTTAAAAAATAATTCGTAAAAGTTTGACAAGTTTTAAAGTTCGTCCAATAACAAAGAGTGAAACATTTTTGACGTAAATAAGTTTTTATGTCAAAGACCAAAACTTGTTTGCAAAATGATAAACTATTTAGACCAAATGATGCGATTGCCCAACCCTGGAATGTTTGAGAAATTGTTCGAAAGAATAGATAGTCTTGAATACTTTAAGGATTCGATGTTATAAAAGAACTATTGAAAGTTTGACATATTCGGAAGTTCGTCCAAGAACAAAGAGAGAAACATTTCTCACGTAAATAAGTTTTTAATTCAAAGACCAAAACTTGTTTGCAAAATGAAAAACTATTTAGACCAAATGATTCGATTTCCCGAGCATGGAATGTTCGAAAAATCGCTCGAAAGAATGGATCGTCTTGAATACTTTATGGATCCGAAGTTAACAAAGTCCTAGTAAAAGTTTGACAAGTTCGGAAGTTTGCTCAGGAACCAAGAGAGAAGCAATTCTCACGTAAATAAGTTTTTAATTCAAAGAACAAAACTTGTTTACAAAATGACAAGCTATTTAGACCAAATGATGCGTTTTCCCGAGCATTGAGTGTTCGAAAAATAGCTCTAAGGAAGGGATCTCGATGGATACTCTAGGGAAGCAAAGTTAAAAAATAACTCGTAAAAGTTTGACAAGTTTGAAAGTTCGTCCAAGAACAAAGAGAGAAACAATTCTTACGTAAATAAGTTTTTAATTCAAAGACCAAAACTTGTTTACAAAATGACAAACTATTTAGACCAAATGAAGCGATTTCCCGAGAATGGAGTGTTCGGAAAATAGCTCTATGGAATGGATCTTGTTGAATACTTTAGGGAAGCAAAGTTAAAAAATAACTCGTAAAAGTTTGACAAGTTTTAAATTCGTCCAATAACAAAGAGAGAAACATTTTTGACGCAAATAAGTTTCTATGCGAAAGACCAAAACTTGTTTGCAAAATGATAAACTATTTAGACCAAATGATGAGATTTCCCAACCCTGGAATGTTTGAGAAATTGTTCGAAAGAATAGATAGTCTTGAATACTTTAAGGATTCGATGTTATAAAAGAACTAGTGAAAGTTTGACATGTTCGGAAGTTCGTCCAAGAACAAAGAGAGAAACATTTCTCTGGTAAATAAGTTTTTAATTCAAAGACCAAAACTTGTTTGCAAAATGACAAACTATTTAGACCAAATGATTCGATTTCCCGAGCATGGAGTGTTCGAAAAAACGCTCGAAGGAATGGATCATCTTGAATACTTTATGGATCCGAAGTTAACAAAGACCTAGTAAAAGTTTGACAAGTTCGGAAGTTCGCCCAAGAACCAAGAGAGAAGCAATTCTCACGTAAATAACTTTTTAATTCAAAGAACAAAACTTGTTTACAAAATGACAAACTATTTAGACCAAATGATGCGATTTCCCGAGAATGGAGTGTTCGAAAAATAGCTCTATGGAATGGATCTTGTTGAATACTTTAGGGAAGCAAAGTTAAAAAATAATTCGTAAAAGTTTGACAAGTTTTAAAGTTCGTCCAATAACAAAGAGTGAAACATTTTTGACGTAAATAAGTTTTTATGTCAAAGACCAAAACTTGTTTGCAAAATGATAAACTATTTAGACCAAATGATGCGATTGCCCAACCCTGGAATGTTTGAGAAATTGTTCGAAAGAATAGATAGTCTTGAATACTTTAAGGATTCGATGTTATAAAAGAACTATTGAAAGTTTGACATATTCGAAAGTTCGTCCAAGAACAAAGAGAGAAACATTTCTCACGTAAATAAGTTTTTAATTCAAAGACCAAAACTTGTTTGCAAAATGAAAAACTATTTAGACCAAATGATTCGATTTCCCGAGCATGGAATGTTCGAAAAATCGCTCGAAAGAATGGATCGTCTTGAATACTTTATGGATCCGAAGTTAACAAAGTCCTAGTAAAAGTTTGACAAGTTCGGAAGTTTGCTCAGGAACCAAGAGAGAAGCAATTCTCACGTAAATAAGTTTTTAATTCAAAGAACAAAACTTGTTTACAAAATGACAAGCTATTTAGACCAAATGATGCGTTTTCCCGAGCATTGAGTGTTCGAAAAATAGCTCTAAGGAAGGGATCTCGATGGATACTCTAGGGAAGCAAAGTTAAAAAATAACTCGTAAAAGTTTGACAAGTTTGAAAGTTCGTCCAAGAACAAAGAGAGAAACAATTCTTACGTAAATAAGTTTTTAATTCAAAGACCAAAACTTGTTTACAAAATGACAAACTATTTAGACCAAATGAAGCGATTTCCCGAGAATGGAGTGTTCGGAAAATAGCTCTATGGAATGGATCTTGTTGAATACTTTAGGGAAGCAAAGTTAAAAAATAACTCGTAAAAGTTTGACAAGTTTTAAATTCGTCCAATAACAAAGAGAGAAACATTTTTGACGCAAATAAGTTTCTATGCGAAAGACCAAAACTTGTTTGCAAAATGATAAACTATTTAGACCAAATGATGAGATTTCCCAACCCTGGAATGTTTGAGAAATTGTTCGAAAGAATAGATAGTCTTGAATACTTTAAGGATTCGATGTTATAAAAGAACTAGTGAAAGTTTGACATGTTCGGAAGTTCGTCCAAGAACAAAGAGAGAAACATTTCTCTGGTAAATAAGTTTTTAATTCAAAGACCAAAACTTGTTTGCAAAATGACAAACTATTTAGACCAAATGATTCGATTTCCCGAGCATGGAGTGTTCGAAAAAACGCTCGAAGGAATGGATCATCTTGAATACTTTATGGATCCGAAGTTAACAAAGACCTAGTAAAAGTTTGACAAGTTCGGAAGTTCGCCCAAGAACCAAGAGAGAAGCAATTCTCACGTAAATAACTTTTTAATTCAAAGAACAAAACTTGTTTACAAAATGACAAACTATTTAGATCAAATGATGCGATTTCCCGAGAATGGAGTGTTCGAAAAATAGCTCTATGGAATGGATCTTGTTGAATACTTTAGGGAAGCAAAGTTAAAAAATAACTCGTAAAAGTTTGACAAGTTTTAAAGTTCGTCCAATAACAAAGAGTGAAACATTTTTGACGTAAATAAGTTTTTATGTCAAAGACCAAAACTTGTTTGCAAAATGATAAACTATTTAGACCAAATGTTGCGATTTCCCAACCGTGGAATGTTTGAGAAATTGTTCGAAAGAATAGATAGTCTTGAATACTTTAAGGATTCGATGTTATAAAAGAACTAGTGAAAGTTTGACATGTTCGGAAGTTCGTCCAAGAACAAAGAGAGAAACATTTCTCACGTAAATAAGTTTTTAATTCAAAGACCAAAACTTGTTTACAAAATGACAAACTATTTAGACCAAATGATGCGATTTCCCGAGAATGGAGTGTTCGGAAAATAGCTCTATGGAATTGATCTTGTTGAATACTTTAGGGAAGCAAAGTTAAAAAATAACTCGTAAAAGTTTGACAAGTTTTAAAGTTCGTCCAATAACAAAGAGTGAAACATTTTTTACGTAAATAAGTTTTTATGTCAAAGACCAAAACTTTTTGCAAAATGATAAACTATTTAGACCAAATGTTGCGATTTCCCAACCCTGGAATGTTTGAGAAATTGTTTGAAAGAATAGATAGTCTTGAATACTTTAAGGATTCGATGTTATAAAAGAACTAGTGAAAGTTTGACATGTTCGGAAGTTCGTCCAAGAACAAAGAGAGAAACATTTCTCATGTAAATAAGTTTTTAATTCAAAGAACAAAACTTGTTTACAAAATGACAAACTATTTAGACCAAATGATGCGATTTCCCGAGAATGGAGTGTTCGAAAAATAGCTCTATGGAATGGATCTTGTTGAATACTTTAGGGAAGCAAAGTTAAAAAATAATTCGTAAAAGTTTGACAAGTTTTAAAGTTCGTCCAATAACAAAGAGTGAAACATTTTTGACGTAAATAAGTTTTTATGTCAAAGACCAAAACTTGTTTGCAAAATGATAAACTATTTAGACCAAATGATGCGATTGCCCAACCCTGGAATGTTTGAGAAATTGTTCGAAAGAATAGATAGTCTTGAATACTTTAAGGATTCGATATTATAAAAGAACTAGTGAAAGTTTGACATGTTCGGAAGTTCGTCCAAGAACAAAGAGAGAAACATTTCTCTGGTAAATAATTTTTTAATTCAAAGACCAAAACTTGTTTGCAAAATGACAAACTATTTAGACCAAATGATTCGATTTCCCGAGCATGGAATGTTCGAAAAAACGCTCGAAGGAATGGATCATCTTGAATACTTTATGGATCCGAAGTTAACAAAGACCTAGTAAAAGTTTGACAAGTTCGGAAGTTCGCCCAAGAACCAAGAGAGAAGCAATTCTCACGTAAATAAATTTTTAATTCAAAGAACAAAACTTGTTTACAAAATGACAAACTATTTAGATCAAATGATGCGATTTCCCGAGAATGGAGTGTTCGAAAAATAGCTCTATGGAATGGATCTTGTTGAATACTTTAGGGAAGCAAAGTTAAAAAATAACTCGTAAAAGTTTGACAAGTTTTAAAGTTCGTCCAATAACAAAGAGTGAAACATTTTTGACGTAAATAAGTTTTTATGTCAAAGACCAAAACTTGTTTGCAAAATGATAAACTATTTAGACCAAATGTTGCGATTTCCCAACCGTGGAATGTTTGAGAAATTGTTCGAAAGAATAGATAGTCTTGAATACTTTAAGGATTCGATGTTATAAAAGAACTAGTGAAAGTTTGACATGTTCGGAAGTTCGTCCAAGAACAAAGAGAGAAACATTTCTCTGGTAAATAAGTTTTTAATTCAAAGACCAAAACTTGTTTGCAAAATGACAAACTATTTAGACCAAATGATTCGATTTCCCGAGCATGGAATGTTCGAAAAAACGCTCGAAGGAATGGATCATCTTGAATACTTTATGGATCCGAAGTTAACAAAGACCTAGTAAAAGTTTGACAAGTTCGGAAGTTCGCCCAAGAACCAAGAGAGAAGCAATTCTCACGTAAATAGATTTTTAATTCAAAGAACAAAACTTGTTTACAAAATGACAAACTATTTAGATCAAATGATGCGATTTCCCGAGAATGGAGTGTTCGAAAAATAGCTTTATGGAATGGATCTTGTTGAATACTTTAGTGAAGGAAAGTTAAAAAATAACTCGTAAAAGTTTGACAAGTTTTAAAGTTCGTCCAATAACAAAGAGTGAAACATTTTTGACGTAAATAAGTTTTTATGTCAAAGACCAAAACTTGTTTGCAAAATGATAAACTATTTAGACCAAATGTTGCGATTTCCCAACCGTGGAATGTTTGAGAAATTGTTCGAAAGATTAGATAGTCTTGAATACTTTAAGGATTCGATGTTATAAAAGAACTAGTGAAAGTTTGACATGTTCGGAAGTTCGTCCAAGAACAAAGAGAGAAACATTTCTCTGGTAAATAAGTTTTTAATTCAAAGACCAAAACTTGTTTGCAAAATGACAAACTATTTAGACCAAATGATTCGATTTCCCGAGCATGGAATGTTCGAAAAAACGCTCGAAGGAATGGATCATCTTGAATACTTTATGGATCCGAAGTTAACAAAGACCTAGTAAAAGTTTGACAAGTTCGGAAGTTCGCCCAAGAACCAAGAGAGAAGCAATTCTCACGTAAATAGATTTTTAATTCAAAGAACAAAACTTGTTTACAAAATGACAAACTATTTAGATCAAATGATGCGATTTCCCGAGAATGGAGTGTTCGAAAAATAGCTTTATGGAATGGATCTTGTTGAATACTTTAGTGAAGGAAAGTTAAAAAATAACTCGTAAAAGTTTGACAAGTTTTAAAGTTCGTCCAATAACAAAGAGTGAAACATTTTTGACGTAAATAAGTTTTTATGTCAAAGACCAAAACTTGTTTGCAAAATGATAAACTATTTAGACCAAATGTTGCGATTTCCCAACCGTGGAATGTTTGAGAAATTGTTCGAAAGATTAGATAGTCTTGAATACTTTAAGGATTCGATGTTATAAAAGAACTAGTGAAAGTTTGACATGTTCGGAAGTTCGTCCAAGAACAAAGAGAGAAACATTTCTCTGGTAAATAAGTTTTTAATTCAAAGACCAAAACTTGTTTACAAAATGACAAACTATTTAGACCAAATGATGCGATTTCCCGAGAATGGAGTGTTCGAAAAATAGCTCTATGGAATGGATCTTGTTGAATACTTTAGGGAAGCAAAGTTAAAAAATAACTCGTAAAAGTTTGACAAGTTTTAAAGTTCGTCCAATAACAAAGAGTGAAACATTTTTGACGTAAATAAGTTTTTATGTCAAAGACCAAAACTTTTTGCAAAATGATAAACTATTTAGACCAAATGTTGCGATTTCCCAACCCTGGAATGTTTGAGAAATTGTTTGAAAGAATAGATAGTCTTGAATACTTTAAGGATTCGATGTTATAAAAGAACTAGTGAAAGTTTGACATGTTCGGAAGTTCGTCCAAGAACAAAGAGAGAAACATTTCTCATGTAAATAAGTTTTTAATTCAAAGAACAAAACTTGTTTACAAAATGACAAACTATTTAGACCAAATGATGCGATTTCCCGAGAATGGAGTGTTCGAAAAATAGCTCTATGGAATGGATCTTGTTGAATACTTTAGGGAAGCAAAGTTAAAAAATAATTCGTAAAAGTTTGACAAGTTTTAAAGTTCGTCCAATAACAAAGAGTGAAACATTTTTGACGTAAATAAGTTTTTATGTCAAAGACCAAAACTTGTTTGCAAAATGATAAACTATTTAGACCAAATGATGCGATTGCCCAACCCTGGAATGTTTGAGAAATTGTTCGAAAGAATAGATAGTCTTGAATACTTTAAGGATTCGATGTTATAAAAGAACTATTGAAAGTTTGACATATTCGGAAGTTCGTCCAAGAACAAAGAGAGAAACATTTCTCACGTAAATAAGTTTTTAATTCAAAGACCAAAACTTGTTTGCAAAATGAAAAACTATTTAGACCAAATGATTCGATTTCCCGAGCATGGAATGTTCGAAAAATCGCTCGAAAGAATGGATCGTCTTGAATACTTTATGGATCCGAAGTTAACAAAGTCCTAGTAAAAGTTTGACAAGTTCGGAAGTTTGCTCAGGAACCAAGAGAGAAGCAATTCTCACGTAAATAAGTTTTTAATTCAAAGAACAAAACTTGTTTACAAAATGACAAACTATTTAGACCAAATGATGCGATTTCCCGAGAATGGAGTGTTCGAAAAATAGCTCTATGGAATGGATCTTGTTGAATACTTTAGGGAAGCAAAGTTAAAAAATAATTCGTAAAAGTTTGACAAGTTTTAAAGTTCGTCCAATAACAAAGAGTGAAACATTTTTGACGTAAATAAGTTTTTATGTCAAAGACCAAAACTTGTTTGCAAAATGATAAACTATTTAGACCAAATGATGCGATTGCCCAACCCTGGAATGTTTGAGAAATTGTTCGAAAGAATAGATAGTCTTGAATACTTTAAGGATTCGATGTTATAAAAGAACTATTGAAAGTTTGACATATTCGAAAGTTCGTCCAAGAACAAAGAGAGAAACATTTCTCACGTAAATAAGTTTTTAATTCAAAGACCAAAACTTGTTTGCAAAATGAAAAACTATTTAGACCAAATGATTCGATTTCCCGAGCATGGAATGTTCGAAAAATCGCTCGAAAGAATGGATCGTCTTGAATACTTTATGGATCCGAAGTTAACAAAGTCCTAGTAAAAGTTTGACAAGTTCGGAAGTTTGCTCAGGAACCAAGAGAGAAGCAATTCTCACGTAAATAAGTTTTTAATTCAAAGAACAAAACTTGTTTACAAAATGACAA
Source organism: Kokia cookei (assembly GCA_039519145.1). Taxonomy (NCBI): domain Eukaryota; kingdom Viridiplantae; phylum Streptophyta; class Magnoliopsida; order Malvales; family Malvaceae; genus Kokia; species Kokia cookei. The sequence continues at coordinate 22,359,422 of CM076903.1, read as the reverse complement.
GCTATTTAGACCAAATGATGCGTTTTCCCGAGCATTGAGTGTTCGAAAAATAGCTCTAAGGAAGGGATCTCGATGGATACTCTAGGGAAGCAAAGTTAAAAAATAACTCGTAAAAGTTTGACAAGTTTGAAAGTTCGTCCAAGAACAAAGAGAGAAACAATTCTTACGTAAATAAGTTTTTAATTCAAAGACCAAAACTTGTTTACAAAATGACAAACTATTTAGACCAAATGAAGCGATTTCCCGAGAATGGAGTGTTCGGAAAATAGCTCTATGGAATGGATCTTGTTGAATACTTTAGGGAAGCAAAGTTAAAAAATAACTCGTAAAAGTTTGACAAGTTTTAAATTCGTCCAATAACAAAGAGAGAAACATTTTTGACGCAAATAAGTTTCTATGCGAAAGACCAAAACTTGTTTGCAAAATGATAAACTATTTAGACCAAATGATGAGATTTCCCAACCCTGGAATGTTTGAGAAATTGTTCGAAAGAATAGATAGTCTTGAATACTTTAAGGATTCGATGTTATAAAAGAACTAGTGAAAGTTTGACATGTTCGGAAGTTCGTCCAAGAACAAAGAGAGAAACATTTCTCTGGTAAATAAGTTTTTAATTCAAAGACCAAAACTTGTTTGCAAAATGACAAACTATTTAGACCAAATGATTCGATTTCCCGAGCATGGAGTGTTCGAAAAAACGCTCGAAGGAATGGATCATCTTGAATACTTTATGGATCCGAAGTTAACAAAGACCTAGTAAAAGTTTGACAAGTTCGGAAGTTCGCCCAAGAACCAAGAGAGAAGCAATTCTCACGTAAATAACTTTTTAATTCAAAGAACAAAACTTGTTTACAAAATGACAAACTATTTAGATCAAATGATGCGATTTCCCGAGAATGGAGTGTTCGAAAAATAGCTCTATGGAATGGATCTTGTTGAATACTTTAGGGAAGCAAAGTTAAAAAATAACTCGTAAAAGTTTGACAAGTTTTAAAGTTCGTCCAATAACAAAGAGTGAAACATTTTTGACGTAAATAAGTTTTTATGTCAAAGACCAAAACTTGTTTGCAAAATGATAAACTATTTAGACCAAATGTTGCGATTTCCCAACCGTGGAATGTTTGAGAAATTGTTCGAAAGAATAGATAGTCTTGAATACTTTAAGGATTCGATGTTATAAAAGAACTAGTGAAAGTTTGACATGTTCGGAAGTTCGTCCAAGAACAAAGAGAGAAACATTTCTCACGTAAATAAGTTTTTAATTCAAAGACCAAAACTTGTTTACAAAATGACAAACTATTTAGACCAAATGATGCGATTTCCCGAGAATGGAGTGTTCGGAAAATAGCTCTATGGAATTGATCTTGTTGAATACTTTAGGGAAGCAAAGTTAAAAAATAACTCGTAAAAGTTTGACAAGTTTTAAAGTTCGTCCAATAACAAAGAGTGAAACATTTTTTACGTAAATAAGTTTTTATGTCAAAGACCAAAACTTTTTGCAAAATGATAAACTATTTAGACCAAATGTTGCGATTTCCCAACCCTGGAATGTTTGAGAAATTGTTTGAAAGAATAGATAGTCTTGAATACTTTAAGGATTCGATGTTATAAAAGAACTAGTGAAAGTTTGACATGTTCGGAAGTTCGTCCAAGAACAAAGAGAGAAACATTTCTCATGTAAATAAGTTTTTAATTCAAAGAACAAAACTTGTTTACAAAATGACAAACTATTTAGACCAAATGATGCGATTTCCCGAGAATGGAGTGTTCGAAAAATAGCTCTATGGAATGGATCTTGTTGAATACTTTAGGGAAGCAAAGTTAAAAAATAATTCGTAAAAGTTTGACAAGTTTTAAAGTTCGTCCAATAACAAAGAGTGAAACATTTTTGACGTAAATAAGTTTTTATGTCAAAGACCAAAACTTGTTTGCAAAATGATAAACTATTTAGACCAAATGATGCGATTGCCCAACCCTGGAATGTTTGAGAAATTGTTCGAAAGAATAGATAGTCTTGAATACTTTAAGGATTCGATATTATAAAAGAACTAGTGAAAGTTTGACATGTTCGGAAGTTCGTCCAAGAACAAAGAGAGAAACATTTCTCTGGTAAATAATTTTTTAATTCAAAGACCAAAACTTGTTTGCAAAATGACAAACTATTTAGACCAAATGATTCGATTTCCCGAGCATGGAATGTTCGAAAAAACGCTCGAAGGAATGGATCATCTTGAATACTTTATGGATCCGAAGTTAACAAAGACCTAGTAAAAGTTTGACAAGTTCGGAAGTTCGCCCAAGAACCAAGAGAGAAGCAATTCTCACGTAAATAAATTTTTAATTCAAAGAACAAAACTTGTTTACAAAATGACAAACTATTTAGATCAAATGATGCGATTTCCCGAGAATGGAGTGTTCGAAAAATAGCTCTATGGAATGGATCTTGTTGAATACTTTAGGGAAGCAAAGTTAAAAAATAACTCGTAAAAGTTTGACAAGTTTTAAAGTTCGTCCAATAACAAAGAGTGAAACATTTTTGACGTAAATAAGTTTTTATGTCAAAGACCAAAACTTGTTTGCAAAATGATAAACTATTTAGACCAAATGTTGCGATTTCCCAACCGTGGAATGTTTGAGAAATTGTTCGAAAGAATAGATAGTCTTGAATACTTTAAGGATTCGATGTTATAAAAGAACTAGTGAAAGTTTGACATGTTCGGAAGTTCGTCCAAGAACAAAGAGAGAAACATTTCTCTGGTAAATAAGTTTTTAATTCAAAGACCAAAACTTGTTTGCAAAATGACAAACTATTTAGACCAAATGATTCGATTTCCCGAGCATGGAATGTTCGAAAAAACGCTCGAAGGAATGGATCATCTTGAATACTTTATGGATCCGAAGTTAACAAAGACCTAGTAAAAGTTTGACAAGTTCGGAAGTTCGCCCAAGAACCAAGAGAGAAGCAATTCTCACGTAAATAGATTTTTAATTCAAAGAACAAAACTTGTTTACAAAATGACAAACTATTTAGATCAAATGATGCGATTTCCCGAGAATGGAGTGTTCGAAAAATAGCTTTATGGAATGGATCTTGTTGAATACTTTAGTGAAGGAAAGTTAAAAAATAACTCGTAAAAGTTTGACAAGTTTTAAAGTTCGTCCAATAACAAAGAGTGAAACATTTTTGACGTAAATAAGTTTTTATGTCAAAGACCAAAACTTGTTTGCAAAATGATAAACTATTTAGACCAAATGTTGCGATTTCCCAACCGTGGAATGTTTGAGAAATTGTTCGAAAGATTAGATAGTCTTGAATACTTTAAGGATTCGATGTTATAAAAGAACTAGTGAAAGTTTGACATGTTCGGAAGTTCGTCCAAGAACAAAGAGAGAAACATTTCTCTGGTAAATAAGTTTTTAATTCAAAGACCAAAACTTGTTTGCAAAATGACAAACTATTTAGACCAAATGATTCGATTTCCCGAGCATGGAATGTTCGAAAAAACGCTCGAAGGAATGAATCGTCTTGAATACTTTATGGATCCGAAGTTAACAAAGACCTAGTAAAAGTTTGACAAGTTCGGAAGTTCGCCCAAGAACCAAGAGAGAAGCAATTTTCACGTAAATAAGTTTTTAATTCAAAGAACAAAACTTGTTTACAAAATGACAAACTATTTAGACCAAATGATGCGATTTCCCGAGAATGGAGTGTTTGAAAAATAGCTCTATGGATTGGATCTTGTTGAATACTTTAGGGAAGCAAAGTTAAAAAATAACTCGTAAAAGTTTGACAAGTTTTAAAGGTCATCCAATAACAAAGAGTGAAACATTTTTGTCGTAGATAAGTTTTTATGTCAAAGACCAAAATTTGTTTGAAATATGATAAACTATTTAGACCAAATGTTGCGATTTCCCAACCCTGGAATGTTTGAGAAATTGTTCGAAAGAATAGATAGTCTTGAATACTTTAAGGATTCGATGTTATAAAAGAACTAGTGAAAGTTTGACATGTTCGGAAGTTCGTCCAAGAACAAAGAGAGAAACATTTCTCACGTAAATAAGTTTTTAATTCAAAGAACAAAACTTGTTTACAAAATGACAAACTATTTAGACCAAATGATGCGATTTCCCGAGAATGGAGTGTTCGGAAAATAGCTCTATGGAATTGATCTTGTTGAATACTTTAGGGAAGCAAAGTTAAAAAATAACTCGTAAAAGTTTGACAAGTTTTAAAGTTCGTCCAATAACAAAGAGTGAAACATTTTTTACGTAAAGAAGTTTTTATGTCAAAGACCAAAACTTTTTGCAAAATGATAAACTATTTAGACCAAATGTTGCGATTTCCCAACCCTGGAATGTTTGAGAAATTGTTTGAAAGAATAGATAGTCTTGAATACTTTAAGGATTCGATGTTATAAAAGAACTAGTGAAAGTTTGACATGTTCGGAAGTTCGTCCAAGAACAAAGAGAGAAACATTTCTCAGGTAAATAAGTTTTTAATTCAAAGAACAAAACTTGTTTACAAAATGACAAACTATTTAGACCAAATGATGCGATTTCCCGAGAATGGAGTGTTCGAAAAATAGCTCTATGGAATGGATCTTGTTGAATACTTTAGGGAAGCAAAGTTAAAAAATAATTCGTAAAAGTTTGACAAGTTTTAAAGTTCGTCCAATAACAAAGAGTGAAACATTTTTGACGTAAATAAGTTTTTATGTCAAAGACCAAAACTTGTTTGCAAAATGATAAACTATTTAGACCAAATGATGCGATTGCCCAACCCTGGAATGTTTGAGAAATTGTTCGAAAGAATAGATAGTCTTGAATACTTTAAGGATTCGATGTTATAAAAGAACTAGTGAAAGTTTGACATGTTCGGAAGTTCGTCCAAGAACAAAGAGAGAAACATTTCTCTGGTAAATAATTTTTTAATTCAAAGACCAAAACTTATTTGCAAAATGACAAACTATTTAGACCAAATGATTCGATTTCCCGAGCATGGAATGTTCGAAAAAACGCTCGAAGGAATGGATCATCTTGAATACTTTATGGATCCGAAGTTAACAAAGACCTAGTAAAAGTTTGATAAGTTCGGAAGTTCGCCCAAGAACCAAGAGAGAAGCAATTCTCACGTAAATAAATTTTTAATTCAAAGAACAAAACTTGTTTACAAAATGACAAACTATTTAGATCAAATGATGCGATTTCCCGAGAATGGAGTGTTCGAAAAATAGCTCTATGGAATGGATCTTGTTGAATACTTTAGGGAAGCAAAGTTAAAAAATAACTCGTAAAAGTTTGACAAGTTTTAAAGTTCGTCCAATAACAAAGAGTGAAACATTTTTGACGTAAATAAGTTTTTATGTCAAAGACCAAAACTTGTTTGCAAAATGATAAACTATTTAGACCAAATGTTGCGATTTCCCAACCGTGGAATGTTTGAGAAATTGTTCGAAAGAATAGATAGTCTTGAATACTTTAAGGATTCGATGTTATAAAAGAACTAGTGAAAGTTTGACATGTTCGGAAGTTCGTCCAAGAACAAAGAGAGAAACATTTCTCTGGTAAATAAGTTTTTAATTCAAAGACCAAAACTTGTTTGCAAAATGACAAACTATTTAGACCAAATGATTCGATTTCCCGAGCATGGAATGTTCGAAAAAACGCTCGAAGGAATGGATCATCTTGAATACTTTATGGATCCGAAGTTAACAAAGACCTAGTAAAAGTTTGACAAGTTCGGAAGTTCGCCCAAGAACCAAGAGAGAAGCAATTCTCACGTAAATAAATTTTTAATTCAAAGAACAAAACTTGTTTACAAAATGACAAACTATTTAGATCAAATGATGCGATTTCCCAAGAATGGAGTGTTCGAAAAATAGCTCTATGGAATGGATCTTGTTGAATACTTTAGGGAAGCAAAGTTAAAAAATAACTCGTAAAAGTTTGACAAGTTTTAAAGTTCGTCCAATAACAAAGAGTGAAACATTTTTGACGTAAATAAGTTTTTATGTCAAAGACCAAAACTTGTTTGCAAAATGATAAACTATTTAGACCAAATGTTGCGATTTCCCAACCGTGGAATGTTTGAGAAATTGTTCGAAAGAATAGATAGTCTTGAATACTTTAAGGATTCGATGTTATAAAAGAACTAGTGAAAGTTTGACATGTTCGGAAGTTCGTCCAAGAACAAAGAGAGAAACATTTCTCAGGTAAATAAGTTTTTAATTCAAAGACCAAAACTTGTTTGCAAAATGACAAACTATTTAGACCAAATGATTCGATTTCCCGAGCATGGAATGTTCGAAAAAACGCTCGAAGGAATGGATCGTCTTGAATACTTTATGGATCCGAAGTTAACAAAGACCTAGTAAAAGTTTGACAAGTTCGGAAGTTCGCCCAAGAACCAAGAGAGAAGCAATTCTCACGTAAATAAGTTTTTAATTCAAAGAACAAAACTTGTTTACAAAATGACAAACTATTTATACCAAATGATGCGATTTCCCGAGAATGGAGTGTTTGAAAAATAGCTCTATGGAATGGATCTTGTTGAATACTTTAGGGAAGCAAAGTTAAAAAATAACTCGTAAAAGTTTGACAAGTTTTAAAGGTCATCCAATAACAAAGAGTGAAACATTTTTGTCGTAGATAAGTTTTTATGTCAAAGACCAAAATTTGTTTGAAAAATGATAAACTATTTAGACCAAATGTTGCGATTTCCCAACCCTGGAATGTTTGAGAAATTGTTCGAAAGAATAGATAGTCTTGAATACTTTAAGGATTCGATGTTATAAAAGAACTAGTGAAAGTTTGACATGTTCGGAAGTTCGTCCAAGAACAAAGAGAGAAACATTTCTCACGTAAATAAGTTTTTAATTCAAAGAACAAAACTTGTTTACAAAATGACAAACTATTTAGACCAAATGATGCGATTTCCCGAGAATGGAGTGTTCGGAAAATAGCTCTATGGAATTGATCTTGTTGAATACTTTAGGGAAGCAAAGTTAAAAAATAACTCGTAAAATTTTGACAAGTTTTAAAGTTCGTCCAATAACAAAGAGTGAAACATTTTTGACGTAAATAAGTTTTTATGTCAAAGACCAAAACTTTTTGCAAAATGATAAACTATTTAGACCAAATGTTGCGATTTCCCAACCCTGGAATGTTTGAGAAATTGTTTGAAAGAATAGATAGTCTTGAATACTTTAAGGATTCGATGTTATAAAAGAACTAGTGAAAGTTTGACATGTTCGGAAGTTCGTCCAAGAACAAAGAGAGAAACATTTCTCATGTAAATAAGTTTTTAATTCAAAGAACAAAACTTGTTTACAAAATGACAAACTATTTAGACCAAATGATGCGATTTCCCGAGAATGGAGTGTTCGAAAAATAGCTCTATGGAATGGATCTTGTTGAATACTTTAGGGAAGCAAAGTTAAAAAATAATTCGTAAAAGTTTGACAAGTTTTAAAGTTCGTCCAATAACAAAGAGTGAAACATTTTTGACGTAAATAAGTTTTTATGTCAAAGACCAAAACTTGTTTGCAAAATGATAAACTATTTAGACCAAATGATGCGATTGCCCAACCCTGGAATGTTTGAGAAATTGTTCGAAAGAATAGATAGTCTTGAATACTTTAAGGATTCGATGTTATAAAAGAACTAGTGAAAGTTTGACATGTTCGGAAGTTCGTCCAAGAACAAAGAGAGAAACATTTCTCACGTAAATAAGTTTTTAATTCAAAGAACAAAACTTGTTTACAAAATGACAAACTATTTAGACCAAATGATGCGATTTCCCGAGAATGGAGTGTTCGGAAAATAGCTCTATGGAATTGATCTTGTTGAATACTTTAGGGAAGCAAAGTTAAAAAATAACTCGTAAAATTTTGACAAGTTTTAAAGTTCGTCCAATAACAAAGAGTGAAACATTTTTGACGTAAATAAGTTTTTATGTCAAAGACCAAAACTTTTTGCAAAATGATAAATTATTTAGACCAAATGTTGCGATTTCCCAACCCTGGAATGTTTGAGAAATTGTTTGAAAGAATAGATAGTCTTGAATACTTTAAGGATTCGATGTTATAAAAGAACTAGTGAAAGTTTGACATGTTCGGAAGTTCGTCCAAGAACAAAGAGAGAAACATTTCTCATGTAAATAAGTTTTTAATTCAAAGAACAAAACTTGTTTACAAAATGACAAACTATTTAGACCAAATGATGCGATTTCCCGAGAATGGAGTGTTCGAAAAATAGCTCTATGGAATGGATCTTGTTGAATACTTTAGGGAAGCAAAGTTAAAAAATAATTCGTAAAAGTTTGACAAGTTTTAAAGTTCGTCCAATAACAAAGAGTGAAACATTTTTGACGTAAATAAGTTTTTATGTCAAAGACCAAAACTTGTTTGCAAAATGATAAACTATTTAGACCAAATGATGCGATTGCCCAACCCTGGAATGTTTGAGAAATTGTTCGAAAGAATAGATAGTCTTGAATACTTTAAGGATTCGATGTTATAAAAGAACTATTGAAAGTTTGACATATTCGGAAGTTCGTCCAAGAACAAAGAGAGAAACATTTCTCACGTAAATAAGTTTTTAATTCAAAGACCAAAACTTGTTTGCAAAATGACAAACTATTTAGACCAAATGATTCGATTTCCCGAGCATGGAATGTTCGAAAAAACGCTCGAAAGAATGGATCGTCTTGAATACTTTATGGATCCGAAGTTAACAAAGTCCTAGTAAAAGTTTGACAAGTTCGGAAGTTTGCACAGGAACCAAGAGAGAAGCAATTCTCACGTAAATAAGTTTTTAATTCAAAGAACAAAACTTGTTTACAAAATGACAAGCTATTTAGACCAAATGATGCGTTTTCCCGAGCATTGAGTGTTCGAAAAATAGCTCTAAGGAAGGGATCTCGATGAATACTCTAGGGAAGCAAAGTTAAAAAATAACTCGTAAAAGTTTGACAAGTTTGAAAGTTCGTCCAAGAACAAAGAGAGAAACAATTCTTACGTAAATAAGTTTTTAATTCAAAGACCAAAACTTGTTTACAAAATGACAAACTATTTAGACCAAATGATGAGATTTCCCGAGAATGGAGTGTTCGGAAAATAGCTCTATGGAATGGATCTTGTTGAATACTTTAGGGAAGCAAAGTTAAAAAATAACTCGTAAAAGTTTGACAAGTTTTAAATTCGTCCAATAACAAAGAGAGAAACATTTTTGACGCAAATAAGTTTCTATGTCAAAGACCAAAACTTGTTTGCAAAATGATAAACTATTTAGACCAAATGATGAGATTTCCCAACCCTGGAATGTTTGAGAAATTGTTCGAAAGAATAGATAGTCTTGAATACTTTAAGGATTCGATGTTATAAAAAAACTAGTGAAAGTTTGACATGTTCGGAAGTTCGTCCAAGAACAAAGAGAGAAACATTTCTCAGGTAAATAAGTTTTTAATTCAAAGACCAAAACTTGTTTGCAAAATGACAAACTATTTAGACCAAATGATTCGATTTCCCGAGCATGGAATGTTCGAAAAAACGCTCGAAGGAATGGATCGTCTTGAATACTTTATGGATCCGAAGTTAACAAAGACCTAGTAAAAGTTTGACAAGTTCGGAAGTTCGCCCAAGAACCAAGAGAGAAGCAATTCTCACGTAAATAAGTTTTTAATTCAAAGAACAAAACTTGTTTACAAAATGACAAACTATTTAGACCAAATGATGCGATTTCCCGAGAATGGAGTGTTTGAAAAATAGCTCTATGGAATGGATCTTGTTGAATACTTTAGGGAAGCAAAGTTAAAAAATAACTCGTAAAAGTTTGACAAGTTTTAAAGGTCATCCAATAACAAAGAGTGAAACATTTTTGTCGTAGATAAGTTTTTATGTCAAAGACCAAAATTTGTTTGAAAAATGATAAACTATTTAGACCAAATGTTGCGATTTCCCAACCCTGGAATGTTTGAGAAATTGTTCGAAAGAATAGATAGTCTTGAATACTTTAAGGATTCGATGTTATAAAAGAACTAGTGAAAGTTTGACATGTTCGGAAGTTCGTCCAAGAACAAAGAGAGAAACATTTCTCAGGTAAATAAGTTTTTAATTCAAAGACCAGAACTTGTTTGCAAAATGACAAACTATTTAGACCAAATGATTCGATTTCCCGAGCATGGAATGTTCGAAAAAACGCTCGAAGGAATGGATCGTCTTGAATACTTTATGGATCCGAAGTTAACAAAGACCTAGTAAAAGTTTGACAAGTTCGGAAGTTCGCCCAAGAACCAAGAGAGAAGCAATTCTCACGTAAATAAGTTTTTAATTCAAAGAACAAAACTCGTTTACAAAATGACAAACTATTTAGACCAAATGATGCGATTTCCCGAGAATGGAGTGTTTGAAAAATAGCTCTATGGAATGGATCTTGTTGAATACTTTAGGGAAGCAAAGTTAAAAAATAACTCGTAAAAGTTTGACAAGTTTTAAAGTTCGTCCAATAACAAAGAGTGAAACATTTTTGACGTAAATAAGTTTTTATGTCAAAGACCAAAACTTGTTTGCAAAATGATAAACTATTTAGACCAAATGTTGCGATTTCCCAACCGTGGAATGTTTGAGAAATTGTTCGAAAGAATAGATAGTCTTGAATACTTTAAGGATTCGATGTTATAAAAGAACTAGTGAAAGTTTGACATGTTCGGAAGTTCGTCCAAGAACAAAGAGAGAAACATTTCTCAGGTAAATAAGTTTTTAATTCAAAGACCAAAACTTGTTTGCAAAATGACAAACTATTTAGACCAAATGATTCGATTTCCCGAGCATGGAATGTTCGAAAAAACGCTCGAAGGAATGGATCGTCTTGAATACTTTATGGATCCGAAGTTAACAAAGACCTTGTAAAAGTTTGACAAGTTCGGAAGTTCGCCCAAGAACCAAGAGAGAAGCAATTCTCACGTAAATAAGTTTTTAATTCAAAGAACAAAACTTGTTTACAAAATGACAAACTATTTATACCAAATGATGCGATTTCCCGAGAATGGAGTGTTTGAAAAATAGCTCTATGGAATGGATCTTGTTGAATACTTTAGGGAAGCAAAGTTAAAAAATAACTCGTAAAAGTTTGACAAGTTTTAAAGGTCATCCAATAACAAAGAGTGAAACATTTTTGTCGTAGATAAGTTTTTATGTCAAAGACCAAAATTTGTTTGAAAAATGATAAACTATTTAGACCAAATGTTGCGATTTCCCAACCCTGGAATGTTTGAGAAATTGTTCGAAAGAATAGATAGTCTTGAATACTTTAAGGATTCGATGTTATAAAAGAACTAGTGAAAGTTTGACATGTTCGGAAGTTCGTCCAAGAACAAAGAGAGAAACATTTCTCACATAAATAAGTTTTTAATTCAAAGAACAAAACTTGTTTACAAAATGACAAACTATTTAGACCAAATGATGCGATTTCCCGAGAATGGAGTGTTCGGAAAATAGCTCTATGGAATTGATCTTGTTGAATACTTTAGGGAAGCAAAGTTAAAAAATAACTCGTAAAATTTTGACAAGTTTTAAAGTTCGTCCAATAACAAAGAGTGAAACATTTTTGACGTAAATAAGTTTTTATGTCAAAGACCAAAACTTTTTGCAAAATGATAAACTATTTAGACCAAATGTTGCGATTTCCCAACCCTGGAATGTTTGAGAAATTTTTTGAAAGAATAGATAGTCTTGAATACTTTAAGGATTCGATGTTATAAAAGAACTAGTGAAAGTTTGACATGTTCGGAAGTTCGTCCAAGAACAAAGAGAGAAACATTTCTCATGTAAATAAGTTTTTAATTCAAAGAACAAAACTTGTTTACAAAATGACAAACTATTTAGACCAAATGATGCGATTTCCCGAGAATGGAGTGTTCGAAAAATAGCTCTATGGAATGGATCTTGTTGAATACTTTAGGGAAGCAAAGTTAAAAAATAATTCGTAAAAGTTTGACAAGTTTTAAAGTTCGTCCAATAACAAAGAGTGAAACATTTTTGACGTAAATAAGTTTTTATGTCAAAGACCAAAACTTGTTTGCAAAATGATAAACTATTTAGACCAAATGATGCGATTGCCCAACCCTGGAATGTTTGAGAAATTGTTCGAAAGAATAGATAGTCTTGAATACTTTAAGGATTCGATGTTATAAAAGAACTAGTGAAAGTTTGACATGTTCGGAAGTTCGTCCAAGAACAAAGAGAGAAACATTTCTCACGTAAATAAGTTTTTAATTCAAAGAACAAAACTTGTTTACAAAATGACAAACTATTTAGACCAAATGATGCGATTTCCCGAGAATGGAGTGTTCGGAAAATAGCTCTATGGAATTGATCTTGTTGAATACTTTAGGGAAGCAAAGTTAAAAAATAACTCGTAAAATTTTGACAAGTTTTAAAGTTCGTCCAATAACAAAGAGTGAAACATTTTTGACGTAAATAAGTTTTTATGTCAAAGACCAAAACTTTTTGCAAAATGATAAATTATTTAGACCAAATGTTGCGATTTCCCAACCCTGGAATGTTTGAGAAATTGTTTGAAAGAATAGATAGTCTTGAATACTTTAAGGATTCGATGTTATAAAAGAACTAGTGAAAGTTTGACATGTTCGGAAGTTCGTCCAAGAACAAAGAGAGAAACATTTCTCATGTAAATAAGTTTTTAATTCAAAGAACAAAACTTGTTTACAAAATGACAAACTATTTAGACCAAATGATGCGATTTCCCGAGAATGGAGTGTTCGAAAAATAGCTCTATGGAATGAATCTTGTTGAATACTTTAGGGAAGCAAAGTTAAAAAATAATTCGTAAAAGTTTGACAAGTTTTAAAGTTCGTCCAATAACAAAGAGTGAAACATTTTTGACGTAAATAAGTTTTTATGTCAAAGACCAAAACTTGTTTGCAAAATGATAAACTATTTAGACCAAATGATGCGATTGCCCAACCCTGGAATGTTTGAGAAATTGTTCGAAAGAATAGATAGTCTTGAATACTTTAAGGATTCGATGTTATAAAAGAACTATTGAAAGTTTGACATATTCGGAAGTTCGTCCAAGAACAAAGAGAGAAACATTTCTCACGTAAATAAGTTTTTAATTCAAAGACCAAAACTTGTTTGCAAAATGACAAACTATTTAAACCAAATGATTCGATTTCCCGAGCATGGAATGTTCGAAAAAACGCTCGAAAGAATGGATCGTCTTGAATACTTTATGGATCCGAAGTTAACAAAGTCCTAGTAAAAGTTTGACAAGTTCGGAAGTTTGCTCAGGAACCAAGAGAGAAGCAATTCTCACGTAAATAAGTTTTTAATTCAAAGAACAAAACTTGTTTACAAAATGACAAGCTATTTAGACCAAATGATGCGTTTTCCCGAGCATTGAGTGTTCGAAAAATAGCTCTAAGGAAGGGATCTCGATGAATACTCTAGGGAAGCAAAGTTAAAAAATAACTCGTAAAAGTTTGACAAGTTTGAAAGTTCGTCCAAGAACAAAGAGAGAAACAATTCTTACGTAAATAAGTTTTTAATTCAAAGACCAAAACTTGTTTACAAAATGACAAACTATTTAGACCAAATGATGAGATTTCCCGAGAATGGAGTGTTCGGAAAATAGCTCTATGGAATGGATCTTGTTGAATACTTTAGGGAAGCAAAGTTAAAAAATAACTCGTAAAAGTTTGACAAGTTTTAAATTCGTCCAATAACAAAGAGAGAAACATTTTTGACGCAAATAAGTTTCTATGTCAAAGACCAAAACTTGTTTGCAAAATGATAAACTATTTAGACCAAATGATGAGATTTCCCAACCCTGGAATGTTTGAGAAATTGTTCGAAAGAATAGATAGTCTTGAATACTTTAAGGATTCGATGTTATAAAAAAACTAGTGAAAGTTTGACATGTTCGGAAGTTCGTCCAAGAACAAAGAGAGAAACATTTCTCAGGTAAATAAGTTTTTAATTCAAAGACCAAAACTTGTTTGCAAAATGACAAACTATTTAGACCAAATGATTCGATTTCCCGAGCATGGAATGTTCGAAAAAACGCTCGAAGGAATGGATCGTCTTGAATACTTTATGGATCCGAAGTTAACAAAGACCTAGTAAAAGTTTGACAAGTTCGGAAGTTCGCCCAAGAACCAAGAGAGAAGCAATTCTCACGTAAATAAGTTTTTAATTCAAAGAACAAAACTTGTTTACAAAATGACAAACTATTTAGACCAAATGATGCGATTTCCCGAGAATGGAGTGTTTGAAAAATAGCTCTATGGAATGGATCTTGTTGAATACTTTAGGGAAGCAAAGTTAAAAAATAACTCGTAAAAGTTTGACAAGTTTTAAAGGTCATCCAATAACAAAGAGTGAAACATTTTTGTCGTAGATAAGTTTTTATGTCAAAGACCAAAATTTGTTTGAAAAATGATAAACTATTTAGACCAAATGTTGCGATTTCCCAACCCTGGAATGTTTGAGAAATTGTTCGAAAGAATAGATAGTCTTGAATACTTTAAGGATTCGATGTTATAAAAGAACTAGTGAAAGTTTGACATGTTCGGAAGTTCGTCCAAGAACAAAGAGAGAAACATTTCTCAGGTAAATAAGTTTTTAATTCAAAGACCAAAACTTGTTTGCAAAATGACAAACTATTTAGACCAAATGATTCGATTTCCCGAGCATGGAATGTTCGAAAAAACGCTCGAAGGAATGGATCGTCTTGAATACTTTATGGATCCGAAGTTAACAAAGACCTAGTAAAAGTTTGACAAGTTCGGAAGTTCGCCCAAGAACCAAGAGAGAAGCAATTCTCACGTAAATAAGTTTTTAATTCAAAGAACAAAACTCGTTTACAAAATGACAAACTATTTAGACCAAATGATGCGATTTCCCGAGAATGGAGTGTTTGAAAAATAGCTCTATGGAATGGATCTTGTTGAATACTTTAGGGAAGCAAAGTTAAAAAATAACTCGTAAAAGTTTGACAAGTTTTAACGGTCATCCAATAACAAAGAGTGAAACATTTTTGTCGTAGATAAGTTTTTATGTCAAAGACCAAAATTTGTTTGAAAAATGATAAACTATTTAGACCAAATGTTGCGATTTCCCAACCCTGGAATGTTTGAGAAATTGTTCGAAAGAATAGATAGTCTTGAATACTTTAAGGATTCGATGTTATAAAAGAACTAGTGAAAGTTTGACATGTTCGGAAGTTCGTCCAAGAACAAAGAGAGAAACATTTCTCAGGTAAATAAGTTTTTAATTCAAAGAACAAAACTTGTTTACAAAATGACAAACTATTTAGACCAAATGATGCGATTTCCCGAGAATGGAGTGTTCGGAAAATAGCTCTATGGAATTGATCTTGTTGAATACTTTAGGGAAGCAAAGTTAAAAAATAACTCGTAAAATTTTGACAAGTTTTAAAGTTCGTCCAATAACAAAGAGTGAAACATTTTTGACGTAAATAAGTTTTTATGTCAAAGACCAAAACTTTTTGCAAAATGATAAACTATTTAGACCAAATGTTGCGATTTCCCAACCCTGGAATGTTTGAGAAATTGTTTGAAAGAATAGATAGTCTTGAATACTTTAAGGATTCGATGTTATAAAAGAACTAGTGAAAGTTTGACATGTTCGGAAGTTCGTCCAAGAACAAAGAGAGAAACATTTCTCATGTAAATAAGTTTTTAATTCAAAGAACAAAACTTGTTTACAAAATGACAAACTATTTAGACCAAATGATGCGATTTCCCGAGAATGGAGTGTTCGAAAAATAGCTCTATGGAATGGATCTTGTTGAATACTTTAGGGAAGCAAAGTTAAAAAATAATTCGTAAAAGTTTGACAAGTTTTAAAGTTCGTCCAATAACAAAGAGTGAAACATTTTTGACGTAAATAAGTTTTTATGTCAAAGACCAAAACTTGTTTGCAAAATGATAAACTATTTAGACCAAATGATGCGATTGCCCAACCCTGGAATGTTTGAGAAATTGTTCGAAAGAATAGATAGTCTTGAATACTTTAAGGATTCGATGTTATAAAAGAACTATTGAAAGTTTGACATATTCGGAAGTTCGTCCAAGAACAAAGAGAGAAACATTTCTCACGTAAATAAGTTTTTAATTCAAAGACCAAAACTTGTTTGCAAAATGACAAACTATTTAGACCAAATGATTCGATTTCCCGAGCATGGAATGTTCGAAAAAACGCTCGAAAGAATGGATCGTCTTGAATACTTTATGGATCCGAAGTTAACAAAGTCCTAGTAAAAGTTTGACAAGTTCGGAAGTTTGCTCAGGAACCAAGAGAGAAGCAATTCTCACGTAAATAAGTTTTTAATTCAAAGAACAAAACTTGTTTACAAAATGACAAGCTATTTAGACCAAATGATGCGTTTTCCCGAGCATTGAGTGTTCGAAAAATAGATCTAAGGAAGGGATCTCGATGAATACTCTAGGGAAGCAAAGTTAAAAAATAACTCGTAAAAGTTTGACAAGTTTGAAAGTTCGTCCAAGAACAAAGAGAGAAACAATTCTTACGTAAATAAGTTTTTAATTCAAAGACCAAAACTTGTTTACAAAATGACAAACTATTTAGACCAAATGATGAGATTTCCCGAGAATGGAGTGTTCGGAAAATAGCTCTATGGAATGGATCTTGTTGAATACTTTAGGGAAGCAAAGTTAAAAAATAATTCGTAAAAGTTTGACAAGTTTTAAAGTTCGTCCAATAACAAAGAGTGAAACATTTTTGACGTAAATAAGTTTTTATGTCAAAGACCAAAACTTGTTTGCAAAATGATAAACTATTTAGACCAAATGATGCGATTGCCCAACCCTGGAATGTTTGAGAAATTGTTCGAAAGAATAGATAGTCTTGAATACTTTAAGGATTCGATGTTATAAAAGAACTATTGAAAGTTTGACATATTCGGAAGTTCGTCCAAGAACAAAGAGAGAAACATTTCTCACGTAAATAAGTTTTTAATTCAAAGACCAAAACTTGTTTGCAAAATGACAAACTATTTAGACCAAATGATTCGATTTCCCGAGCATGGAATGTTCGAAAAAATGCTCGAAGGAATGGATCGTCTTGAATACTTTATGGATTCGAAGTTAACAAAACCTAGTAAAAGTTTGACAAGTTCGGAAGTTCGTCCAAGAACCAAGAGAGAAGCAATTCTCACGTAAATAAGTTTTTAAT
This sequence comes from Kokia cookei, assembly GCA_039519145.1. NCBI lineage: Eukaryota > Viridiplantae > Streptophyta > Magnoliopsida > Malvales > Malvaceae > Kokia > Kokia cookei. The sequence continues at coordinate 22,342,185 of CM076903.1, read as the reverse complement.
TTAAAGAACAAAACTTGTTTACAAAATGACAAACTATTTAGACCAAATGATGCGATTTCCCGGGAATGGAGTGTTCAGAAAATAGCTCTATGGAATGGATCTTGTTGAATACTTTAGGGAAGCAAAGTTAAAAAATAACTCGTAAAAGTTTGACAAGTTTTAAAGTTCGTCCAATAACAAAGAGTGAAACATTTTTGACGTAAATAAGTTTTTATGTCAAAGGCCAAAACTTGTTTGCAAAATGATAAACTATTTAGACCAAATGTTGCGATTTCCCAACCCTGGAATGTTTGAGAAATTGTTCGAAAGAATAGAAAGTTCGTCCAAGAACAAAGAGACAAACAATTCTCACGTGAATAAGTTTTTATCAAAGACCAAAACTTGTTTGCAAAAAGACAAACTATTTAGACCAAATGATGCGATTTGCCGAGCATGGAATGTTCGGAAAATTTCTCGAAGGAATGGGTCGTCTTGAATACTTTATGGATCCGAAGTTATAAAAGACCTGGTAAAAGTTTGACAACTTCGAAAGTTCGTCCAAGAAGAAAGAGAGAAATAATTCTCACGTAAATAAGTTTTTAATTCAAAGACCAAAATTTGTTCACAAAATGACAAACTATTTAGACCAAATGATTTGATTTCCCGAGCATGGAATGTTCGGAAATTTGCTCTAAGGAATGGATCCTGTTGAATACTTTTGGGAATCGAATTTAAAATATAACTCGTAAAAGTTTTGCAAATCGAAAGTTCGTCCAAGAACAAAGAGAGAAACAATTCTCACGTAAATAAGTTTTTAATTCAAAGACCAAAACTAGTTTGCAAAATGATAAACTATTTAGACCAAATGATGCGATTTCCCGAGCATGGAGTGCTCGAAAAATAGCTCTAAGGAATGGATCTTGTTGAAAACTTTAGGGAACCGAAGTTAAAAAATAACTTGTAAAAGTTTTGCAATTCGAAAGTTCGTCCAAGAACAAACAGAGAAACAATTCTCACGTAAATAAGTTTTTAATTCAAAGACCAAAATTTGTTCACGAAATGACAAACTATTTAGACCAAATGATTTGATTTCCCGATCAAGGAATTTCGGAAATTTGCTCTAAGGAATGGATCTTGTTGAATACTTTTGGGAACCGAAGTTAAAAAATAACTCGTAAAAGTTTTGCAATTCGAAAGTTCGTCAAAGAACAAAGTGAGAAACAATTCTCACGTATATAAGTTTTTAATTCAAAGACGAAAAGTTGCAAAATGATAAACTATTTAGACCAATTGATGAGATTTCCCAAGCATAGAATGTCTGGAAAATTGTTCGAAAGAATAGATCATCTTCAATACTTTCTGGATCCGAAGTTATGAAAGACCTAGTAAAAGTTTGACAAGTTATGAAGTTCATCCAAGAACAAAGAGAAACAATTCTCACATGAATAAGTTTTCAATTCAAAGACCAAAACTTGTTTGCAAAATGACAAACTATTTATACCAAATGATGCGATTTGCCGAGCATGGAATGTTTGGAAAATTTCTTTAAGGAATGGATCGTCTTGAATACTTTATGGATCCAAAGTTATAAAAGACCTAGCAAAAGTTTGACAAGTTCGAAAGTTCGTCCAAGAAGAAAGAGAGAAATAATTCTCACGTAAATAAGTTTTTAATTCAAAGACCAAAATTTGTTCACAAAATGACAAACTATTTAGACCAAATGATTCGATTTCTCGAGCATGGAATGTTCGAAAATTTGCTCTAACGAATGGATCTTGTTGAATACTTTTGGGAACCGAAGTTAAAAAATAACTCGTAAAAGTGTTGCAATTCGAAAGTTCGTCCAAGAACAAAGAGAGAAACAATTCTCACGTACATAAGTTTTTAATTCAAAGACCAAAACTTGTTTGCAAAATGATAAACTATTTAGACCAAATGATGCGATTTCCCGAGCATGGAGTGTTCGGAAAATAGCTCTAAGGAATGGATCTTGTTGAAAACTTTAGGAAACCGAAGTTAAAAAAATAACTTGTAAAAGTTTTGCAATTCGAAAGTTTGTCCAAGAACAAAGAGAGAAACAATTCTCACGTAAATATGTTTTTAATTCAAAGACCAAAATTTGTTCACGAAATGACAAAGTATTTAGACCAAATGATTTGATTTCCCGATCAAGGAATGTTCGGAAATTTGCTCTAAGGAATAGATCTTGTTGAATACTGTAGGGAACCGATGTTAACAAATAACTCGTAAAACTTTTGCAATTCGAAAGTTCGTCCAAGAACAAAGAGAGAAACAATTCTCACGTAAATAAGTTTTTAATTGAAAGACCAAAACTTGTTTGCAAAATGATAAACTATTTTGACCAAATGATGCGATTTCTCAAGCATGGAATGTTCGGAAAATTGCTCGAAGGAATGTATCGTCTTGAATACTTTAAGGAAGTTAAGTTATAAAAGATCTCCTCGAAGTTAGAAAAGTTCGATAGATCATCCATGAACCAAGAGAGAGACAATTCTCTCGTAAATAAGTATTTAATTCATTGACTAAAACTTGTTTACAAAAAGTCGAACTAGTTAGACTAAATGATGCGATTTCCCGAGCATGGAATGCTCGGAAAGTTGCTTTAAGGATTAGATCTTGTTCAATACTGTAGGGAACGGAAGTTAAAAAATAACTCGTAAAATTTTGCCAAGTTCGGAAGTTTGTCCAAGAACAAAGAGAGAAACAATTCTCACATGAATAAGTTTTTAATTCAAAGACCAAAACTTGTTTGCAAAAAGATAAACTATTTAGACCAAATGATGCGATATGCCACGCATGGAATGTTAGGAAAATTGCTTTAAGGATTGGACTTTGTTTAATACTGTAGGGAACCGAAGTTAAAAAATAACCCGTAAAAGTTTACTAAGTTCGGAAGTTCGTCCAAAAACAAAGAGAGAAACAATTCTAACGTAAATAAGTTTTAATTCAAAGACCAAAACATGTTAGCAAAATGATAAACTATTTAGACCAAATGATGTGATTTCACAAGCATGGAATGTTCGAAAATTTGTTCGAAAGAATTGATCGTCTTGAATACTTTATGTATCCGATGTTATAAAAGAACTAGTAAAAGTTTGACAAGTTCGGAAGTTCGTCCAAGAACAAAGAGAGAAACATTTCTCACGTAAATAAGTATTTAATTCAGAGAACAAAACTTGTTTACAAAATGACAAACTATTTAGACCAAATAATGCGATTTCCTGAGCTTGGAAAATTGCTTTAAGGATTGGATCTTGTTGAATACTGTAGTGAACCGAAGTTAAAAAATAACTCGTAAAAGTTTGCCAAGTTCGGAAGTTCGTCCAAGAACAAAGGGAGAAACAATTCTCACGTGAATAAGTTTTTAATTCAAAGACCGAAAGTTGTTTGCAAAGAAGACAAACTATTTAGACAAAATGATGCGATTTCCAAAGCATGGAATGTTCGAAAAATTGTTCGTAAGAATAGATCTTCTTGAATACTTTAAGGATCCGATGTTATAAAAGAACTAGTAAAAGTTTGACAAGTTCGAAAGTTTTTTTAAGAGCAAAGAGAGAAACAATTCTCACGTAAATAAGTATTTATTTCAAGGAACAAAACTTGTTTACAAATTGACAAACTATTTAGACCAAATGATACGATTTACCGAGCATGGAGTGTTCGAAAAATAGCTCTAAGGAATGGATCTTGTTGAATACTTTTGGGAACCGAAGTTAACAAATAACTCGTAAAAGTTTTGCAATTCGGAAGTTCATCCAAGAACAAAGAGAGAAAGAATTCTCACGTAAATAAGTTTTTAAATTAAAGACCAAAACTTGTTTGCAAAAAGACAAACTTTTTAGACCAAATGATACGATTTGTCGAGCATGGAATGTTCGGAAAATTGCTCGAAGGAATGGATCATCTTGAATACTTCAAGGAAGTTAAGTTATAAAAGATCTCCTCGAAGTTAAACAAGTTGGATAGATCGTCCATGACCCAAGAGAGAGACAATTCTCTCGTAAATAAGTATTTAATTCAATGACTAAAACTTGTTTACAAAGTGACAAACTAGTTAGACTAAATGATGCGATTTCTCGAGCATGGAATGCTTGGAAAATTGCTTTAAGGATTGGATCTTGTTGAATACTGTAGGGAACCGAAGTTAAAAAATAACTCGTAAAAGTTTGCCAAGTTCGAAAGTTAATCCAAGAACAAAGAGAGAAACAATTCTCACGTGAATAAGTTTTTAATTCAAAGACCAAAACTTGTTTGCAAAAAGACAAACTATTTAGACCAAATGATGCGATTTACCGAGCATGGAATGTTCGAAAAATTTCTCGAAGGAATGGATCGTCTTGAATACTTTATGGATCCGAAGTTATAAAAGACCTAGTAAAACTTTGACAACTTCGAAAGTTCGTCCAAGAAGAAAGAGAGAAATAATTCTCACGTAAATAAGTTTCTAATTCAAAGACCAAAATTTGTTCACAAAATGACAAACTATTTAGACCAAATGATTTGATTTCTCGAGCATGGAATGTTTAGAAATTTGCTCTAAGGAATGGATCTTGTTGAATACTTTTGGGAACCGAAGTTAAAAAATAACTCGTAAAAGTTTTGCAATTCGAAAGTTCGTCCAAGAACAAAGAGAGAAACAATTCCCACGTAAATAAGTTTTTAATTGAAAGACCAAAATTTGTTCCCAAAATGACAAACTATTTAGACCAAATGATTCGATTTCCCGAGCATGGAATGTTCGAAAAATTACTCGAAGGAATGGATCGTCTTGAATACTTTAAGGAAGTTAAGTTATAAAAGATCTCCTCAAAGTTAGAAAGGTTCGATAGATCGTCCATGAACCAAGAGAGAGACAATTCCCTCGTAAATAAGTATTTAATTCAATGACTAGAACTTGTTTACAAAGTGACAAACTAGTTAGACTAAATGATTCAATTTCCCGAACATGGAATGCTTGGAAAATTGCTTTAAGGATTGGATCTTGTTGAATACTGTAGTGAACCGAAGTTAAAAAATAACTCGTAAAAGTTTGCCAAGTTCGGAAGTTCGTCCAAGAACAAAGGGAGAAACAATTCTCACGTGAATAAGTTTTTAATTCAAAGACCGAAAGTTGTTTGCAAAGAAGACAAACTATTTAGACAAAATGATGCGATTTCCAAAGCATGGAATGTTCGAAAAATTGTTCGTAAGAATAGATCTTCTTGAATACTTTAAGGATCCGATGTTATAAAAGAACTAGTAAAAGTTTGACAAGTTCGGAAGTTTTTTTAAGAGCAAAGAGAGAAACAATTCTCACGTAAATAAGTATTTATTTCAAGGAACAAAACTTGTTTACAAATTGACAAACTATTTAGACCAAATAATACGATTTACCGAGCATGCAGTGTTCGGAAAATAGCTCTAAGGAATGGATATTGTTGAATACTGTAGGGAACCGAAGTTAAAAAATAACTCGTAAAAGTTTGCCAAGTTCAAAAGTTCATCGAAGAACAAAGAGAGAAACAATTCTCACGTGAATAAGTTTTTAATCCAAAGACCAAAACTTGTTTGCAAAATGACAAACTATTTAGACCAAATGATACGATTTGCCGAGCATGGAATGTTCGAAAAATTTCTCGAAGGAATGGATCGTCTTGAATACTTTATGGATCCGAAGTTATAAAAGACCTAGTAAAAGTTTGACAACTTCGAAAGTTCGTCCAAGAAGAAAGAGAGAAATAATTCTCACGTAAATAAGTTTCTAATTCAAAGACCAAAATTTGTTCACAAAATGACAAACTATTTAGACCAAATGATTTGATTTCCCGAGCATGGAATGTTTAGAAATTTGCTCTAACGAATGGATCTTGCTGAATACTTTTGGGAACCAAAGTTAAAAAATAACTTGTAAAAGTTTTGAAATTCGAAAGTTCGTCCAAGAACAAAAAGAGAAACAATTCTCACGTAAATAAGTTTATAATTCAAAGACCAAAATTTGTTCACAAAATGATAAACTATTTAGACCAAATTATTTGATTTCCCGAGCATGGAATGTTCAGAAATTTGCTCTAAGGAATGGATCTTGTTGAATACTTTTGGGAACCGAAGTTAAAAAAAAACTCGTAACAATTCGAAAGTTCGTCCAAGAACAAAGAGAGAAACAATTCTCACGTAAATAAGTTTTTAATTCAAAGACCAAATTTTGTTCACAAAATGAGAAACTATTTAGACCAAATGATTTGATTTCCCGAGCATGAAATGTTCGGAAATTTGCTCTAAGCAATGGATCTTGTTGAATACTTTTGGGAACCGAAGTTAAAAAATAACTCGTAAAAGTTTTACAATTCGAAAGTTCGTCCAAGAACAAAGAGAGAAACAATTCTCACGTAAATAAGTTTTTAATTCAAAGACCAAAACTTTTTTGCAAAATGACAAACTATTTAAACCAAATGATGCGATTTCTCACGCATGGAATGTTCGAAAAATTGCTCGAACGAATGGAGCGTCTAGAATACTTTAAGGAAGTTAAGTTATAAAAGATCTCTTCGAAGTTAGAAAAGTTCGATAGATCGTCCATGAACCAAGAGAGAGACATTTCTCTCGTAAATAAGTATTTAATTCAATGACTAAAACTTGTTTACAAAATGACAAACTAGTTAGATTAAATGATGCGATTTCTCGAGCATGGAATGCTTGGAAAATTGCTTTAAGGATTGGATCTTGTTGAATACTATAGGGAACCGAAGTTAAAAAATAACTCGTAAAAGTTTGCCAAGTTCGGAAGTTCGTCCAAGAACAAAGGGAGAAACAATTCTCACGTGAATAAGTTTTTAATTCAAAGACCGAAAGTTGTTTGCAAAGAAGACAAACTATTTAGACAAAATGATGCGATTTCCAAAGCATGGAATGTTCGAAAAATTGTTCGTAAGAATAGATCTTCTTGAATATTTTAAGGATCCGATGTTATAAAAGAACTAGTAAAAGTTTGACAAGTTCGGAAGTTTTTTTAAGAGCAAAGAGAGAAACAATTCTCACGTAAATAAGTATTTATTTCAAGGAACAAAACTTGTTCACAAAATGACAAACTATTTAGACCAAATTATTTGATTTCCCGAGCATGGAATGTTCAGAAATTTGCTCTAAGGAATGGATCTTGTTGAATACTTTTGGGAACCGAAGTTAAAAAATAACTCGTAAAAGTTTTGCAATTCGAAAGTTCGTCCAAGAACAAAGAGAGAAACAATTCTCACGTAAATAAGTTTTTAATTCAAAGACCAAATTTTGTTCACAAAATGAGAAACTATTTAGACCAAATGATTTGATTTCCCGAGCATGAAATGTTCGGAAATTTGCTCTAAGCAATGGATCTTGTTGAATACTTTTGGGAACCGAAGTTAAAAAATAACTCGTAAAAGTTTTACAATTCGAAAGTTCGTCCAAGAACAAAGAGAGAAACAATTCTCACGTAAATAAGTTTTTAATTCAAAGACCAAAACTTTTTTGCAAAATGACAAACTATTTAAAACCAAATGATGCGATTTCTCAAGCATGGAATGTTCGAAAAATTGCTCGAACGAATGGAGCGTCTAGAATACTTTAAGGAATTTAAGTTATAAAAGATCTCTTCGAAGTTAGAAAAGTTCGATAGATCGTCCATGAACCAAGAGAGAGACATTTCTCTCGTAAATAAGTATTTAATTCAATGACTAAAACTTGTTTACAAAATGACAAACTAGTTAGACTAAATGATGCGATTTCCAGAGCATCGAATGTTCGAAAAATTGTTTTAAGGATTGGATCTTGTTGAATACTGTAGGGAACCGAAGTTAAAAAAAAACTCGTAAAAGTTTGCCAAGTTCGGAAGTTCGTCCAAGAACAAAGAGAGGAACAATTCTCACGTGAATAAGTTTTTAATTCAAAGACCAAAACTTGTTTGAAAAAAGTCAAACTATTTAGACCAAATGATGAGATTTGTCGAGCATGGTATGTTCGAAAAATTACTCGAAGGAATGGGTCATCTTGAATACTTTAAGGAAGTTAAGTTATAAAAGATCTCCTCGAAGTTAGACAAGTTCGATAGATCGTCCATGAACCAAGAGAGAGACAATTCTCAGATGAATAAGTTTTTAATTCAAAGACCAAATTTGTTTGCAAAAAGACAAACTATTTAGACCAAATGATGCGATTTTCCGAGCATGGAATGTTCAGAAAATTTCTCGAAGGAATGGATCGTCTTGAATACTTTATGGATCCGAAGTTATAAAATACCTAGTAAAAGTTTGACAAGTTTGAAAGTTCGTCCAAGAAGAAAGAGAGAAATAATTCTCATGTAAATAAGTTTTTAATTCAAAGACCAAAATTTGTTCACAAAATGACAAACTATTTAGACCAAATGATTTGATTTCCCGAGCATGGAATGTTCGGAAATTTGCTTTAAGGAATGGATCTTGTTGAATACTTTTGGGAACCGAAGTTAAAAAATAACTCGTAAAAGTTTTACAATTCGAAAGTTCGTCCAAGAACAAAGAGAGAAACAATTCTCACGTAAATAAGTTTTTAATTCAAAGACCAAAACTTGTTTGCAAAATGACAAACTATTTAAACCAAATGATGCGATTTCTCAAGCATGGAATGTTCGAAAAATTGCTCGAACGAATGGATCGTCTAGAATACTTTAAGGAAGTTAGAAAAGTTCGATAGATCGTCCATGAACCAAGAGAGAGACATTTCTCTCGTAAATAAGTATTTAATTCAATGACTAAAACTTGTTTACAAAATGACAAACTAGTTAGACTAAATGATGCGATTTCCCGAGCATCGAATGTTCGAAAAATTGTTTTAAGGATTGGATCTTGTTGAATACTGTAGGGAACCGAAGTTAAAAAAAACTCGTAAAAGTTTGCCAAGTTCGGAAGTTCGTCCAAGAACAAAGAGAGGAACAATTCTCACGTGAATAAGTTTTTAATTCAAAGACCAAAACTTGTTTGAAAAAAGACAAACTATTTTGACCAAATGATGAGATTTGTCGAGCATGGAATGTTCGGAAAATTACTCGAAGGAATGGGTCATCTTGAATACTTTAAGGAAGTTAAGTTATAAAAGATCTCCTCGAAGTTAGACAAGTTCGATAGATCGTCCATGAACCAAGATAGAGACAATTCTCAGATGAATAAGTTTTTAATTCAAAGACCAAATTTGTTTGCAAAAAGACAAACTATTTAGACCAAATGATGCGATTTGCCGAGCATGGAATGTTCAGAAAATTTCTCGAAGGAATGGATCGTCTTGAATACTTTATGGATCCGAAGTTATAAAATACCTAGTAAAAGTTTGACAAGTTTGAAAGTTCGTCCAAGAAGAAAGAGAGAAATAATTCTCAAGTAAATAAGTTTTTAATTCAAAGACCAAAATTTGTTCACAAAATAACAAACTATTTAGACCAAATGATTTGATTTCCCGAGCATGGAATGTTCGGAAATTTGCTTTAAGGAATGGATCTTGTTGAATACTTTTGGGAACCGAAGTTAAAAAATAACTCGTAAAAGTTTTACAATTCGAAAGTTCGTCCAAGAACAAAGAGAGAAACAATTCTCACGTAAATAAGTTTTTAATTCAAAGACCAAAACTTGTTTGCAAAATGACAAACTATTTAAACCAAATGATGCGATTTCTCAAGCATGGAATGTTCGAAAAATTGCTCGAACGAATGGATCGTCTTGAATACTTTAAGGAAGTTAAGTTATAAAAGATCTCTTCGAAGTTAGAAAAGTTCGATAGATCGTCCATGAACCAAGAGAGAGACATTTCTCTCGTAAATAAGTATTTAATTCAATGACTAAAACTTGTTTACATAATGACAAACTAGTTAGACTAAATGATACGATTTCCCGAGCATCGAATGTTCGGAAAATTGTTTTAAGGATTGGATCTTGTTGAATACTGTAGGGAACCGAAGTTAAAAAAAAACTCGTAAAAGTTTGCCAAGTTTGGAAGTTCGTCCAAGAACAAAGAGAGGAACAATTCTCACGTGAATAAGTTTTTAATTCAAAGATCGAAACTTGTTTGCAGAGAAGACAAACTATTTAGACCAAATGATGCGATTTCCAAAGCATGGAATGTTCGAAAAATTGTTCGGAAGAATAGATCTTCTTGAATACTTTAAGGATCCGATGTTATAAAAGAACTAGTAAAAGTTTGACAAGTTCAGAAGTTTGTCCAAGAACAAAGAGAGAAACAATTCTCACGTAAAAAAGTATTTAATTCAAGGAACAAAACTTGTTTACAAATTGACAAACTATTTAGACCAAATGATGTGATTTCCCGAGCTTGGAGTGTTCGAAAAAATAGCTCTAAGAAATGGATCTTGTTGAATACTTTTGAGAACCGAAGTTAACAAATAACTCGTAAAAGTTTTGCAATTCGAAAGTTCATCCAAGAACAAAGAGAGAAACAATTCTCACGTAAATAAGTTTTTAAATCAAAGACCAAAACTTGTTTGCAAAATGACAAACTATTTAGACCAAACGATGCGATTTCCCGCACATGTAATGTTCGAAAAATTGCTTTAAGGATTGGATCTTATTGAATACTGTAGGGACCCAGAGTTAAAAAATAACTCGTAAAAGTTTGCCAAGTTCATCCAAGAATAAAGAGAGAAACAATTCTCACGTGAATAAGTTTTTAATTCAAAGACCAAAACTTGTTTGAAAAAAGACAAACTATTTTGACCAAATGATGCGATTTGTCGAGCATGGAATGTTCGGAAAATTACTCGAAGGAATGGATCATCTTGAATACTTCAAGGAAGTTAAGTTATAAAAGATCTCCTCGAAGTTAGACAAGTTTGATAGATCGTCCATGAACCAAGAGAGAGACAATTCTCTCGTAAATAAGTATTTAATTCAATGACTAAAACTTGTTTACAAAATGACAAACTAGTTAGACTAAATGATGCGATTTCCATGCTCGAAAAATTGCTTTAAGGATTGGATCTTGTTGAATACTGTAGGGAACCGAAGTTAACAAATAACTCGTAAAAGTTTGGAAAGTTCGGAAGTTCGTCCAAGGACAAAGAGAGAAATAATTCTCACATGAATAAGTTTTTAATTCAAAGACTAAAACTTGTTTGCAAAAAGACAAACTATTTAGACCAAATGATGCGATTTGCTGAGCATGGAATGTTCGAAAAATTGCTCGAAGGAATGGATCGTCCTGAATACTTTATGGATCCGAAGTTATAAAAGACCTAGTAAAAGTTTGACAAGTTCGGAAGTTTGACCAAGAACAAAGAGAGAAACAATTCTCACGTAAATAAGTTTTTAATTCAAAGACCAAAATTTGTTTGCAAAATGAAAAACTATTTAGACCAAACGATGCGATTTCCTGTGCATGGAATGTTCAGAAATTTTCTCTAAGGATTGGATCTTGTTGAATACTTTAGGGAATCGAAGTTAGAAAATAACTCGTAAAAGTTTGACAAGTTTGAAAGTTCATCCAAGAACAAAGAGAGATACAATTCTCAGGTAAATAAGTTTTTAATTCAAAGACCAAAACTTGTTTGCAAAATGAAAAACTATTTAGACCAAACGATGCGATTTCCTGTGCATGGAATGTTCAGAAATTTTCTCTAAGGATTGGATCTTGTTGAATACTGTAGGGAACCAAAGTTAAAAAATAACTCGTTAAAGTTTGGCAAGTTCGGAAGTTCGTCCAAGAACAAAGAGAGAAATAATTCTCACATGAATAAGGTTTTAATTCAAAGACCAAAACTTGTTTGAAAAAAGACAAACTATTTAGACCAAATGATGCGATTTGACGAGCATGGAATGTTCGGAAAATTGCTCGAAGGAATGGATCATCTTGAATACTTTATGGATCCGAAGTTATAAAAGACCTAGTGAAAGTTTGACAAGTTCGGAAGTTCATCCAAGAACAAAGAGAGAAACAATTCTCACGTAAATAAGTTTTTAATTCAAAGACCAAAATTTGTTTACAAAATGACAAACTATTTAGACCAAATGATTTGATTTCCCGAGCATGGAATGTTCGGAAATTTGCTCTAAGGAATGGATCTTGTTGAATACTTTACGGAGCCAAAGTTAAAAAATAGCTCGTAAAATTTTGACAAGTTTGAAAGTTCGTCCAAAAAACAAAGAGAGAAACAATTCTCACATAAATAAATTTTTAATACAAAGACCAAAACTTGTTTGCAAAATGATAAACAATTTCGACCAAATGATGCGATTTCCCAAGCATGGAATGTTCAAAAAATTGTACGAAAGAATAGATCGTCTTGAATACTTTAAGGATCCGATGTTATAAAAGAACTAGTAAAAGTTCGACAAGTTCGGAAGTTCGTCAAAGAACGAAGAGAGAAACAATTCTCACGTAAATAAGTTTTTAATTCAAAGACCAAAATTTGTTTACAAAATGACAAACTATTTAGACCAAATGATTTGATTTCACGAGCATGGAATGTTCAGAAATTTTCTCTAAGGAATGGATCTTGTTGAGTACTTTAGGAAATTTTCTCACGTAAAAGTTTGACAAGTTTGAAAGTTCGTCCCTGATCAAAGAGAGAAACAATTCTCACGTAAATAATTTTTTAATTCAAAGACCAATACTTGTTCGCAAAATGAGAAACTATTTAGACCAAATGATGTGATTTCACAAGCATGGAATGTTCGAAAAATTGTTCGGAAGAATAGATCGTCTTGAATACTTTAAGGATCCGATGTTATAAAAGAACTAGTAAAAGTTTGACAAGTTCGGAAGTTCGTCAAACAACAAAGAGAGAAACAATTCTCACGTAAATAAGTTTTTAATACAAAGACCAAAACTTGTTTGCAAAATGATAAACAATTTCGACCAAATGATGCGATTTCCCAAGCATGGAATGTTCAAAAAATTGTTCGAAAGAATAGATCGTCTTGAATACTTTAAGGATCCGATGGTATAAAAGAACTAGTAAAAGTTTTACAAGTTCGGAAGTTCATCAAAGAACAAAGAGAGAAACAATTCTCACATAAATAAGCTTTTAATTCAAAGACCAAAATTTGTTTACAAAATGACAAACTATTTAGACCAAATGATTTGATTTCCCGAGCATGGAATGTTCAGAAATTTTCTCTAAGGAATGGATCTTGTTGAATACTTTACGGAGCCAAAGTTAAAAAATAGCTCGTAAAATTTTGACATGTTTGAAAGTTCGTCCTGAAAACAAAGAGAGAAACAATTCTCACGTAAATAAGTTTTTAATACAAAGACCAAAACTTGTTTGCAAAATGATAAACAATTTTGACCAAATGATGCGATTTCCCAAGCATGGAATGTTCAAAAAATTGTTCGAAAGAATAGATCGTCTTGAATACTTTAAGGATCCGATGTTATAAAAGAACTAGTAAAAGTTTGACAAGGTCGGAAGTTCGTCAAAGAACAAAGAGAGAAACAATTCTCACGTAAAAAAGTTTTTAATTCACAGACCAAAATTTGTTTACAAAATGACAAACTATTTAGACCAAATGATTTGATTTCCCGAGCATGGAATGTTCGGAAATTTTCTCTAAGGAATGGATCTTGTTGAATACTTTACGGATCCAAAGTTAAAAAATAGCTCGTAAAATTTTGACATGTTTGAAAGTTCATCCAGAAAACAAAGAGAGAAACAATTCTCTTGTAAATAAGTTTTTAATTCAAAGACCAAAATTTGTTTACAAAATGACAAACTATTTAGACCAAATGATTTGATTTCCCGAGCATGGAATGTTCAGAAATTTTCTCTAAGGAATGGATCTTATTGAATACTTTAGGGAACTGAAGTTAAAAAATAATTTGTAAAAGTTTGACAAGTTTGAAAGTTTGTCCAAGAACAAAGAGAGAAACAATTCTCACGTAAATAAGTTTTTAATTCAAAGACCAAAACTTGTTTGCAAAATGATAAACTATTTAGACCAAATGATGCGATTTCACAAGCATGGAATGTTCGAAAAATTGTTCCGAAGAATAGATCATCTTGAATACTTTAAGTATCCGATGTTATATAAGAACTAGTAAAAGTTTGACAAGTTTGGAAGTTCGTCCAAGAACAAAGAGAGAAAAAATTCTCACGTAAATAAGTTTTTAATTCAAAGACCAAAACTTGTTTACAAAATGACAAACTATTTAGACCAAATGATGCGATTTGCCGAGCATGGAATGTTCGGAAAATTGTTCGAAGGAATGGATCGTCTTGAATACTTTATGGATCCGAAGTTATAAAAGATCTAGTAAAAGTTTGACAAGTTCGGAAGTTCGTCCAAGAACAAAGAGAGAAACAATTCTCACATAAATAAGTTTTTAATTCAAAGACCAAAATTTGTTTACAAAATGACAAACTATTTAGACCAAATGATTTGATTTCACGAGCATGGAATGCTCGGAAATTTTCTCTAAGGAATGGATCTTGTTGAATACTTTACGGAGCCAAAGTTAAAAAATAGCTCGTAAAATCGTGACATGTTTGAAAGTTCATCCAAAGAACCAAGAGGAGAAATAATTCTCATGTAAATAAGTTTTTAATTCAAAGACCAAAATTTGTTTACAAAATGACAAACTATTTAGACCAAATGATTTGATTTCCCGAGCATGGAATGTTCAAAAATTTTCTCTAAGGAATGGATCTTGTTGAATACTTTAGGGAACCGAAGTTAAAAAATAATTCGTAAAAGTTTGACAGGTTTGAAAGTTTGTCCAAGAACAAAGAGAGAAACAATTCTCACGTAAATAAGTTTTTAATTCAAAGACCCAAACTTGTTTAACAAGTAAAAAGGATCCGATGAAATAAGAGAACTAGTAAAAGTTTAACAAGTTTGGAAGTTCGTCAAAGAACAAAGAGAGAAACAATTCTCACATAAATAAGCTTTTAATTCAAAGACCAAAATTTGTTTACAAAATGACAAACTATTTAGACCAAATGATTTGATTTCCCGAGCATGGAATGTTCGGAAATTTTCTCTAAGGAATGGATCTTGTTGAATACTTTACGGAACCAAAGTTAAAAAATAGCTCGTAAAATTTTGACATGTTTGAAAGTTCGTCCAGAAAACAAAGGGAGAAACAATTCTCACGTAAATAAGTTTTTAATACAAAGACCAAAACTTGTTTGCAAAATGATAAACAATTTCGACCAAATGATGCGATTTCCCAAGCATGGAATGTTCAAAAAATTTTTCGAAAGAATAGATCGTCTTGAATACTTTAAGGATCCGATGTTATAAAAGAACTAGTAAAAGTTTGACAAGTTCGGAAGTTCGTCAAAGAACAAAGAGAGAAACAATTCTCACATAAAAAAGTTTTTAATTCAAAGACCAAAATTTGTTTACAAAATGACAAACTATTTAGACCAAATGATTTGATTTCCCGAGCATGGAATGTTCGGAAATTTTCTCTAAGGAATTGATCTTGTTGAATACTTTAGGGAACCAAAGTTAAAAAATAACTCGTAAGAGTTTGACAAGTTTGAAAGTTCGTCCAAGAACAAAGAGAGAAACAATTCTCACGTAAATAAGTTTTTAATTCAAAGACCAATACTTGTTTGCAAAATGATAAACAATTTCGACCAACTGATGCGATTTCCCAAGCATGGAATGTTCAAAAAATTGTTCGAAAGAATAGATCGTCTTGAATACTTTAAGGATCCGATGTTATAAAAGAACTAGTAAAAGTTTGACAAGTTCGGAAGTTCGTCAAAGAACAAAGAGAGAAACAATTCTCACATAAATAAGCTTTTAATTCAAAGACCAAAATTTGTTTACAAAATGACAAACTATTTAGACCAAATGATTTGATTTCCCGAGCATGGAATGTTCGGAAATTTTCTCTAAGGAATGGATCTTGTTGAATACTTTACGGAGCCAAAGTTAAAAAATAGCTCGTAAAATTTTGACATGTTTGAAAGTTCGTCCAGAAAACAAAGAGAGAAACAATTCTCACGTAACTAAGTTTTTAATACAAAGACCAAAACTTGTTTGCAAAATGATAAACAATTTCGACCAAATGATGCGATTTCCCAAGCATGGAATGTTCAAAAAATTGTTCGAAAGAATAGATCGTCTTGAATACTTTAAGGATCCGATGTTATAAAAGAACTAGTAAAAGTTTAACAAGTTCGGAAGTTCGTCAAAGAACAAAGAGAGAAACAATTCTCACATAAATAAGCTTTTTAATTCAAAGACCAAAATTTGTTTACAAAATGACAAACTATTTAGACCAAATGATTTGATTTCCCGAGCATGGAATGTTCGAAAATTTTCTCTAAGGAATGGATCTTGTTGAATACTTTACGGAGCCAAAGTTAAAAAATAGCTCGTAAAATTTTGACATGTTTGAAAGTTCGTCCATAAAACAAAGGGAGAAACAATTCTCACGTAAATAAGTTTTTAATACAAAGACCAAAACTTGTTTGCAAAATGATAAACAATTTCGACCAAATGATGCGATTTCCCAAGCATGGAATGTTCAAAAAATTGTTCGAAAGAATAGATCGTCTTGAATACTTTAAGGATCCGATGTTATAAAAGAACTAGTAAAAGTTTGACAAGTTCGGAAGTTCGTCAAAGAACAAAGAGAGAAACAATTCTCACATAAATAAGCTTTTAATTCAAAGACCAAAATTTGTTTACAAAATGACAAACTATTTAGACCAAATGATTTGATTTCCCGAGCATGGAATGTTCGGAAATTTTCTCTAAGGAATGGATCTTGTTGAATACTTTACGGAGCCAAAGTTAAAAAATAGCTCGTAAAATTTGAGAAGTGTTTGAAAGTTCGTCCAAAAACAAAGGGAGAAACAATTCTACGTAAATAAGTTTTTAATACAAAGACCAAAACTTGTTTGCAAAATGATAAACAATTTCGACCAAATGATGCGATTTCCCAAGCATGGAATGTTCGAAAAAAATTTAGAATGAATAGATCGTTCTTGAATACTTTAAGGATCCGATGTTATAAAAGAACTAGTAAAAGTTTGACAAGTTCGAAGTTCGTCAAAGAACAAAGAGAGAAAAAATTCTCACATCATAAATAAGTTTTTAATTCAAAGACCAAAATTTGTTTACAAAATGACAAACTATTTAGACCAAATGATTTGATTTCCCGAGCATGGAATGTTCGAAAATTTTCTCTAAGGAATTGATCTTGTTGAATACTTTAGGGAACCAAAGTTAAAAAATAACTCGTAAAAGTTTGACAAGTTTGAAAGTTCGTCCAAGAACAAAGAGAGAAACAATTCTCACGTAAATAAGTTTTTAATTCAAAGACCAAAACTTTTTGCAAAATGATAAACAATTTCGACCAACTGATGCGATTGCCCAAGCATGGAATGTTCAAAAAATTGTTCGAAAGAATAGATCGTCTCGAATACTTTAAGGATCCGATGATATAAAAGAACTAGTAAAAGTTTGACAAGTTCGAAAGTTCGTCAAAGAACAAAGAGAGAAACAATTCTCACATAAATAAAGCTTTTAATTCAAAGACCAAAATTTGTTTACAAAATGACAAACTATTTAGACCAAATGATTTGATTTCCCGAGCATGGAATGTTCGGAAAATTTCTATAAGGATGGATCTTGTTGAATACTTTACGAAGCCAAAGTT